>JACCPG010003004.1:0-140188 GCA_016069955.1 Drepana arcuata | reverse complement strand
CTCGCTTGCCTCGTCGCGCACGCGCCGCCTTCGACACGCCTGGTAGGCCCGGCGCGCTGCGACGCAGTCCCTTCGAAGCATAGCGATCTCCGCCGACCACCAATATACCTGTCTTCTTGGCGGCCGGCGGCGGGCGCGCGGCATCGCCGCGTCGCACACGTCCGTCATCGCCTGTCGGAACCACGCCGCCTCTTCTTCCACGTCGATGTGCGACGGAGGCTGTGCAAGCCAAGACATAGTAGAGGCTGCCTCCTCAAACACGTCGGTGTCCAGTTTGGTGAGCGCCCACCTCGGGAACGGTGACCGTCGTCCTTCTCGTCGTCTGCTTCGAGTCCCCGTCGTGGGGGAGACGTTGAACCGAATGTACCGGTGGTCCGACAGCGTCTCGACCCCTTCGAGAACACGCCAACCCTGAACTCGCGCCGCGACAGCAGGAGACGCAAAGGAGAGATCCACGATGGACCCTCCTTGCTGCCGCACGCAGGTATTGACTCGCCCCCGATTCAGGACGGAGACTCCGACGAGTGTCGCCCACTCCTCCAGGGTTTCGCCTTTCCCGTCGGTTGCTGGACAGCCCCACACCGTCGATTTGGCATTGAAGTCCCCCAGGACGATCACTGGCAGCGGTGACGCTCGTCTGACCGCCGCCTCAACCTCGTCCAGGAAGACCTCAAACTCGGCGCGGGACTTGTTGGGAGAGAAGTAGACCCCAACCAGAGCGACGTCCCCCCAAGCCACGACGACGAAACCCTGTCCCCTTTCCCTGACCACAAGGTCCTCAGCACCGGCGATGGCCACGGTCCCCGTAGTATCGCCCGCCCAGTTTGATCTGGACGGGACGAAGTAGGGTTCCGCCACCACCGCGATATCCACCAACCACTCTAGCATGGACTGCAGGAAGAGGTCCTGAGCCCTTGCCGAGTGGTTGAGGTTCCCCTGCAGGACCTTGTATGGGCGACTATGGTCCATTATTGGTCACCGTTCCCGGCGCTTGGCTAGCCAGCGGGGCCGCTGCTGGGGGTTTGTCCCCAGTGGGCGCTGGCTGCCGGCGACTGCCCGGTTTGACCGGTGGCGCCTTACACGATTTGCCGCCGGCCACATGGCTGGCTGGCTTTTTCGCCTCGGCACACAGAGCGCAGTGCGGCTCTGCCGAACAACCGCGCGCCTTGTGACCCGACTTGCCGCACCTGTAGCAGGCGTCACTGCGGTCAATCGCCGAGGCGCATTGCGGCGCCATATGGCCGACCCGCAGGCAACGGAAGCAGCGCGCGGGCTTTGGTTCCAACAGTTGGACCCGCGCGCTCACCCAGCCCACCAGGAGCCGCCCCGCCTGCGCAAGCGCGTTGGCGGTCGCCACCGGGCAGCGCACCCACACTGTATAGAGGCCAGAGGGGGCAGGGCGCACCTGTCCTGCCTTGATATCTCCCTCGGCACAGCCAGTCGCCTTAGCAATGGCCGCAGTAACCTCAGCGGCAGTCGCAGAGTCGTCCAGACCCGATATGCGCACTTCCGCGCACTTGGTGGGCCTGGACACCCTCACGTCGTCACTACTCAACGACTGCCGTAGTTTTTCGGCCAGGGCCTCCGCTTTCTCGGTACAGGCCTCCCCAGACACCTCCAGAATTCTTGCCCCGGTAGCCGCCAGCCTTAGTCGGACCGCCGGGATGCCCAGATCTTTGAGGGCCTGGGCGTCCACCTTTCCTTTGGCCTCGGCCATTACGGAGGCATACGACATCCCCCTTTGCTTGGCCTCCGGCTGCAGTGTTATTACGACTGCAGCCGTCCGGGGGGCACGCAACTGCGGAGGCTTAGTAGGCTGCTGCATGGCTCTGCGGCCTTTGCCTTTGCCCTTCCCTTTGCCTTTACTCGGTTGGGTCGGGGGCGATGCCTCGGGCTTCTTTGTGGCCTTCTTGCGCCCGACGACTTTCGCCCATGATGTGGAGGCAACGGCAGGCGCTCTTTGGTCCTCTCGTGGCCCCCCCGCTGCGACCGCCGGCAGTTCGGTCACGGTAGCCGGTGTCGGACGGGCACGCCTGCTTTGGGTGCGCCTGGTTGTTGCGGCCTGAACAGAAGGCGCCGTTGCAGATGCGGTCCCTCTCAATCGGCGTGGCTGCGGTGGCCCCTTTGCGCCATCCACACACTCCACAGCACGCTTAGACTGAGGAGGGCTTATGCGCCTCTCCAGGTCCGCAATCTTCTCTTGCATGGCCGCCATGACCACGGCGGCCACACTGCCAACGTCGACTGCAACTGCTGCAGGTGTGGGCGTCGGTTGCTGCTGTTGTGGCCTGGACTTCGCCAGCTCGGCCCGCAGCTCTGCTACCTCCGCCCTGAGCTCCTCATATCCTTTACGCAGGCGGTCATTATCCGCCTGCAGTTTCTTTGTCTCATCTGAGACTGAGCTCGCCTGCATCATGTAGGTCGCCTCTCGAATTGTGGCAGCGGCTTCTTTGAGGGCTCTCTGGCAGGTGCCCTTGAGGCGGGATGATTTGGTGGCGACCTCAAGGATGGCCTCCACCTCTATCTCGACCCTTTTGTGCAGGGCCGCCACCGTCGGACCCCGAAGCCTTACGGCCTCGTCGACAGCTAGGTCGACCTCCCGCTGCTCCTCTTCTAACGTCTCGGTCGCCTTCTCCACAGGTGCCTTTGTCTTCTTACCCTTTTTGGGTTTGGCTTTGCCTGCGCTGGCACTTTCTTCTCGTCCCGAAGCGACGGACGCGGCGGATATAAAGCCCGTTTCGCTATCCGCAGCCGCCTCCTCGGGGATTGCCGCCTGTGCAGCCTGAGCGGCCTGAGCGGCTGGGGCTTTGATGAACCGCCCCAACCTGTCCCTTAGCTGGGTCGACGACGACCTCCTGCTGCGCACTGCCGCAGCACCATTCTCAGTTTCGGACGCCGAGCATTCTTCCTCTGAAGATGGAGCGGGCGAGTGCCCCCTCCAAAACCGTCGACCCCCTACCGACCGATTTTCGGCAGTGCCCTCTACGACACTCGCCACTGCAACGACAGGAGTGCGCTCCACGACTATGCGCACCTCCTTCTCCAACGGGCCCTTTCGACCCCCGACTGCCTCTACCTCCTCAACATCCACTCCTACGTCATTGGGTTTGTTTAACTTCTCCATTTAACGACTTCACTTTTATTCATCCCGGTAGCTCCCCACCCTCCTTGGAGCCCGCACATTTGGGGATGCCGCAATGGCACCAGGGCTACCACCGGGATATAGAACTCCGGAGTGAGTTGCCTACGAGACGGACGACGCTCGCTCCTACCACCACTTTGGTAGTCGCTTACGCCGCCGGCTGCAGACCCCATCCCCCCAGAGCTCTAGCCCCCCCCCGTCTGAAGGACGAGGTTTCAGCCGATTGATCGGTATGCGGCTACATACCAACCTCCCGTGTTAGAGGAGATCCAGACCAAAGAGGTGTGTTGCCGTCGCCGAACATTTACCCAGAACGACGCAGGCTCAACCCCCAGGACTCCTTCACCCCCCATTACGGGTCCCCGCGCACGGCACTAACACGCGGGAGGTCAGTCCCCCCTCCCCCATCTACATTGATTGTGATGGCAGGACCGCGATGCCTGACCTCGATTACACCGCAGCGGAATTAGGATGGGTATAGGACAAGGAAAGGAACAAGGATTTTTAGATAGGATTTTTGGGGTTTTTTGGGAAGGGTGGGAAAAGGAGAGCGCCCGGAGCTTTCAGTTACGTCTGTTTCTGAAGGAACCAGACCAATAGCAGGCGGCAACCTCTAGCAGGATAGTGCTCCGGACTTGCCTTGGGGATCTACGCGACCTGCGCTACTCCCAAGACCAACGCCAAATTGCTCACTCGGAAAAAGTGAACAAAGTAGGTGATGAGCTAGCACCCTTACTAGGACCCCTTGCGGGCGCCCCTAGGGGGTTCTAGCTCATCCCCCGCCCATAGATACCTAGACCTACTATAAAGACATTGGCAGTGTCGCGCCTGACAGATGAAGGGCTCGCTGTCTGGCACCTTTGTATACGTATTCTAAGTCCCTTGTGGGAAGGCGTGGGGATAAAGATAAAAGATTTTCTTGATTGATAGCCACATGGAATCAAAATCGGTCCGTTTTTATCACCTTGCCGTTTTGTAATCGGAATTGATAAAATTCAAGAATACTTCAGATCAGTCACGATATCACTTGTGTACCGAAAAAATACCTTTGTGCTTTCTTTTACACAATACTCGAAGGGATATCTTCTCGTCTTCCCACAATGGTTCCCGAAAGAGTAGGCGGCGGTGTAATACAAACAATTTTCATTCGATTCCGATTTTAAATGTATGAAACTCAATGTCAATAAGGTTATTTCCTCGTGTGTCTGTGTTGCATGGAAACGAGTGCGCGTAACTAATGGCATGCGACGCGGTTAGACTTTACAATTTTTATGTTACGTGATTATAATAATTGAGTTGATTTCAGTCCGTTCCCAGACACTGTGATTAAGTTTGACGTTTTGATAAAATAACTAAGAGGGGACTACAATACCTGTTGTGGTAAAAAAAAAGGTTTATGGAGTTAGGTCTTGCAGGATGACGCGTAGAACGCTTCTGGAATATTGATGTTCCTTCCTCCGTCTTCGCTTAAGTTTACAAGCGATATCTTAATTTTAAATTCATGAAATTTCATGTAAATTACGTATTAACGCAAATTTCAGGCACGTACTAGACACCCCTTAAAATATGTTTGTTATATATCCACCGACTTTCCACAAGGGTCTTTGGAACAGTAGGCAGAAGTGTATAGGTTACCCGCTCACCCAGTTTTTCGCCGCAGATTCTTTTAGGTGACAACGTGATAGATGGTGAGTGCATCGCCCTTTCTCAAACACAACATAAACGTCATTGAATTTCCTCTCAAATATATGCAGGTTTTTTCTTGATATTTTCCTTCACCTTGTAACTAAATTATGTGATTAAAAACACTCTTACGTTCATCATATTTTATTATAATAAGGTCTTATAATATCTATAGCATATAAAAAAGTGTTCAGTCAATGCAAGTCAACGCCTTCAACGAGGTTTTATTCGAAATGTCATAGTAATTTATTGAATAAACAAGATCATAATGAGAATGTAAACAGAAAATGTTCGGCCGTGGGATAAGAGACCTTGCACATCGTTTTGTGTGTAAATATACCTGTCACTCGACAGTGAATGTAGTGAGGGGACACTAATGGAGCCCCCGTCCCTTCTAAGAGAATCGGCGTTTGAGTTGCAACACTATACAAAACAGCAATTCATCCACGTTCTTAAATTATTACTAACAGATTAATCAGCCACTGTTTGCAATGCATAAAATAAGCTTTATTCTGGAATTAAGATATTTAACTAGCTTTCTATTGATATTCCACCCACTATTTAACTATGAAGTTTTTTCTTTCTTGCTCGTGTTCAAATTGTCTTAGCGTGATGTTTTTTAATATCTTCCAAGTATTGGACAATCAAATGCATATTTTCCAAATATGACAGAGCACCCAACTAAATATTAGCAGTAGCTCAAATAGTAGAACTTAATATTATTTATACTAGCTGTGCCCGCGACTACGTTCGCGCGATATGCCATAATGACTTCGGGCAGCATTTTTTGGATATATCTTTTGGTTAATTTTGGATATGTTAAGTGTGGCTTACCACAATATGTAAGTCAAATCGCATAAGCCCTTTCTGAGATTAGCGTGCACAAACGCACAGACAAACTGACAAATAGATAAACAAACAAAAATTCTAACAATCATTGTTTTGGTTGCTATTTGAATTGATAAAGGTCCCAATCATATTTTTTCTCTTATATCTTCCATATACAGACAGCGATCCGTTACATTTTTTTACATTTTTAACTTAAGTACAGTGATTAGTCACACCACGAGCTTAACGGTGAAGGAAAACATCGAGAGGAAACCTACATACGTCTGAGAAGAAATTCAAAGGCGTATGTATAGTCGTGCTGGAGTAACGGCGATGGACTCGCCATCTGTCACGTTGGCACCTAATATACCTCTGGCGGAAAGTGGGTGTGTGGGTATTACCTAAACACCTCTGCCTACCCCTTCGGGGACCCCTTTGGGAAAGCGTGAGGATATATTATTATTATATAAATATTGATAAGTATAGATCTCTAATTATGCTAAATTTGAACAGACTATAAATTGTTAATTGGAAATTCTCCTACTCTTAATTCATCTAACATTCAGTTATCACGAAACCAAGACGCCGGTCACGCCTTGAATAAAACGATTTTACGGTTTGCCATCAAATTGAATACAGAGAATTCGCTAGAAGCGAGTGTAGCTGCGATCTCACTGGTTGTAATACATTTCAGACGAGTCAATCACGCGCCGGATGTTAATCTGTGCATGTGTCCTCACGTAGTGATTTAATCTTGCCGGCCTGGGTGCTGTTCGCTACTCCTGTGCACATAAATATTCATGAACACCTAGTCAAAGACCATTCGTACGTGTATTTAGTACTTACTATATTTACTATATTAAGCCGTGGTGGCCGAGTGGTTCGAGCAGTTGACTGCGACGCAAAGGTCGCAAGTTCGAATCCCGACTGTATCAATGCGTTTTTCTGAACTTAAGTACAGTGATTAGTCACACCACGAGCTTTACGGTGAAGGAAAACATCGAGAGGAAACCTGCATACGTCTGAGAAGAAATTCAAAGTCGTATGTATAGTCGTGCTTGAGTAACGGCGGTGGACTCGCCATCTGTCACGTTGGCACCTAATATACCTCTGGCGGAAAGTGGGTGTGTGGGTTTTACCTAGACACCTCTACCTACCCCTTCGGGGACCCTTGTGGGAAGGCGTGAGGATATATTATTATTATATTATATTTAATTTCGTCCCAGTTATTGATTAAAAAAGCCTAGCAAAGCATTTTGGTTTAAGTAGTCACCTGGTGTGAATAGCAGGTTCAAAGTTTGCTTGCTATCCATGGACGTTTTATACGTCCGTGTTTCTATCAATATATTTTGTTAGAAGATTAATTAATGATTAATTTATCTTCTAGCAAAAAAAAGACATAGTTTTTTCTTGTCACAGACTATGCGACCCTGATAAATATTCGTATATCGACTAATTGGCGCGTAATAAAAGTGGTGTTATTGCATCCCTGCGCACATTAATGAGTAAATAAAAAAAAGAGACATGAAAATAATAAATATCCTTTGTACGAAGCTGGTAATGAAACCATGATTAATAAGCGGCCGAAGAGTTCCTATTGTGCTCGATAGTACTCATAACACGCTATAGATGCTTGTCTATGGGTTCCCTTTCTATTTACTACATCATACATACATACATATCATCACGCCGAGTCCCTAACGGGGTAGGCAGAGAGTACAGAGCGCCAGTTCTCTCTAGACTTACATACCTCTTTCGCTTCGTCCACATTCATTAGTCTCTTCATACATGCTCGTCGGTTTCGAGTACTTCTTAACTACATCAGGTAGTAATTATTCTAGTAACTGAGTAAAAAAGATAGATTAAGACAAACTGATGCAGTTATTACAGTGATAAATTGTTCATTATATAACAGCAGTTAATGTATATTTTAGTGTTTTACCAATATTATTGAATACGTTAACTTAGTCTATGGTATATCTCTTTGGTATTAAATCTATTGAATTTAAACCACATGACAAATATTGGCATTTTAAATTGTAAATATATTAGAATGGTAAATTTACGTTATCATTTGTGACAATTTAATGGAATTCCGATAACCGTGAAGTTAAATTGTAATTTGGCTATATATAATCTATGATTCAGTGTGTAAACATAGAATATATAAAAAGGTTTCAGCCACGGTGGGTGCAGCTCCTCTCATGTGTAGTGCAATTGGCAACACGCCAGCCGCGGCCACTGCGATGTTTTGTTGTTACGAAATTCCGCCAAAACTGTTGCAGTAGGTAGGAATGACCCCGTTTTCGGATATTATCATAACTTGTTTACTTCGAAAAGGTTTTAATTACTACGAATTTTAATGACAAAAGATAATTTATTTTGTTATCGGTGCAAATTATTCGTTGCGCCAACGTCCTTTAAAGTTAGTTAAGGAACTGCTAGTTGCTATAATTTCCAAATATGAATAATTTTGAAGTCTACCAAATTTTGACAACTGTCTAGATAGAGATAATATTTTGCAATTGAAATGGATGGTCAGGACTTAAAACTACGATCAGAGCGGACATAATGCGTATAATCTACGTACTTATACTCGTTTGGTAATCGTATGTACATACGTATTTATACTCCTTACAATACCCTCAAGATAAAGTTGAGATCACAATTCTGTTTAAGGACTAAAATTACTCGTCCACATTAATTTAATGAATGTAGAGTGATACTCCTAACCCATTCATTCAAATTATTCTAAAACCAGATGCAATTCGTACTAGAATTCCGAATAGAGCATACCTTTATGATCTCAAAGAAGGTCAGTGTAGGAAGCCAACCGGAGCGATAAACATATCGTTTTATTTCGACATCTCGGATGTCGCAGAGCACGGGCACTGAGTTATGTAAGGATTTATATCTGCATTGAAATGAAATTGAATCGTTCTGATTTGTGTCATCAGGCTCTCTAAATGATGTGGCTTAAATGAAATATGACACATTTGGAGAACTGATCACGTAACCTATCTACTATGGAAATTTTACCTTTATTTCGTTGTAAAGATACATTGGGGAATAATTAAATTTTCATAGTGAAAGAATTAATAGCATGTACATACTTGAACAATTTGTAAAAGTATAAAGCAAGTTGGCTCTTTGATAAAGAACGATAATGACGTTTTTAAATTCACAACGTCCTACCATTTTTCTACGTATCGCAGCCAATGAACTAACATTATACGATTAACATATTTTAAAATGTTTAGTATTTAATTAGCTGAAATTTCGCTTTCATCCGAGTGTTTGTATATACCTACCTGTAGATACCTTTAATCAGGTAGTAAATTGCTGTATATTACGTCTCTTATTACGTCATTACGCCACTGAAATATATTTATATACTTGAACAGGGTTACGGGTTATTTTTATAGCTAAAATCGTAAAACACAAAATTATAGGTCAATTGGTGTTTTAGTTGACTAATAATCGTAACTATGGGCAACAAAAACCTTTATGTTTTAATCCGTTCAAGAGACGAAAGTTTTGAGTTATATACCATAATACAGTGCTATCTGAAAAACATTATTTACATAGTTATTAAATAGGTACAAAGGCAGTCTTGTGATCACTTATACATTCTAAATTCCGTGTCTTGGCGGTTCTTCTCCTTGGAAACGACCAACCCGAACCGCCGAAACCTGCCTAAAATTATTCGAGTTCAAAACCATAATCTCATTGACTAATGTAGTATTGTATTTTACATTTGGCAACAGATTTTTGACATGCATGAGTGGATGTTATCAGCGATGGAGACTTGATAGACTATTCAAAGCTGAACTTGTGACCTTATTCAGGTTCTAGTTGAAGTAATGTCGTTGAGCGGATCGGGCCGCGTCCGTCTTGGAGGCAGTCGTCCGTATTTTCTTCTATGGGTGAGTTGATATCATTGATGGAACTCCCTAGATCGTAGTGGGTCAGTACATCATTCTATTTCCAGCTTCATTTGGAGCGTGATCCACGCGTGATTTATTTTAACTGCGTACCAATCTCGTGTACATTTTATTTGCCATGCCTTTTGTTCGTTGTCTGAAGTGCGCTAGGAATTGGATCAAATGGTGAAAATATCTGGTTCATTATTTTAACGATCTTGCATAGCGAAACCGTAATACTGTTTATGTGAATGCACGATGCCAACTGTTCAGTTGGTCTCATTTGATTTGTGTATTTTGCGTGGTGCTACGTCAGACGAAAAGGATCTGTCAAACTGACAATATATGTATTTGTGTGATACTGATATTTGTTGACGTTACGTACGTTCTTAAATTGTGGGGGTTAAACATTTATTAAGTGCCATCAATATTCCAGTGAAACTGTTACCTGTTACGTTTGTCTAATATTAATTAGTTTAATAAATAATTGTCTTATAATTAACACTGAAACCAAACTCATGTAAGTATTCCATATCTTTTGAATACGATGCATATAGTTCGCAAGATGTTTTTTTTTTTGTTTTTTTCAATTCCCTAACTAAACTAAATGATTAATACTTTCTACTTCTCCTAATGCATATCTACTAATTTAAATGTGTTCATTCGGAACGTAGGAAATAGGATATCTTTAAATATGGCATGTATCTTGCAAACGCAGTTAAGGAAACAGAATTAATATAAGTCATAAATATATGTCCGATATTAGTCATAAATGGTTGTAATTTTTTATCAACGTTAAGAGTAGATTCCATAAAGAGGAGAGTAATTAATGTATTGATTTCAAGATTCTTTAATCTTCCATTTGCAATAACTGTACCTGTTATTGGATTCTGTAAACGCCATTAATTGTAACAATAGTTTTTCTTGTAATTATATAAGCTACAAAATTGCTTGTAGGTATCTGGCCGGACACGTATGTTTATAAGAACTGGGTGCGTCAATTGTTTAGCAATCATACCTGTGTTTGTTTAAATGGCATCACCAAGAAGCTATTTCAGTCGATGTATCCACCCATGACCTTAGTATCTACAAGATTTTGTCCTCTGTTAAGTGAGATCGTGAGAAATAAATGATTTTGCGATTCATATAGACGTCATAATGCATAGGTGAAGTACCTACAGTCAACCTCAGAATAAGACGGTTGCCCGTATTCCACGCGGGGTTTTAGAATATATTATGTATATACCAAAAAATACCTCAATATTAGAGACCGGGGTCTAAGTTTGCCGGCTTATCCATTTCGTATGTTATGATATATATACTATATATATCATAACATACGAAACATATATAACTTATGGCGCCGTCTAGTCGAGACCTCTCATGGCAGGCGGGCTGGAACATATCTCGCTCAGAGAATCAGCATTGCTATCCAGCGTGGCAATGCTGCTAGTCTTCTTGGCACGTTGCCTCGGGATACCGATTTGGGACAAATATTTTATCTGTAAGTAGTTAGTTTCAACTGTTCTTTGTAAATATTATTAATTGTTGTTATTGTAAAAAAATAAAAAAAAAACTTATGGTTTAAATCTTATTTTAATTCGCCAGTTTAGCCATTATTTTCCTTTTAATAAACGTTAATGTAAGCAGACCGAGTAGACAGAGTCCCAGTTCACTTTAAATATTTCATAAGTCTAATTGTGAAACAATGTGTTTTTTGGTTGGATACATGTTAATTAGTGTAATTTTTTATACAATATGGCAAACTATTTTGACACTTATCGCATAGATTTTATATGAGGTATTTTCGATTCCTTTGTCTGATTATCAGAATTTTGTTGTCATGAGCAGTTTATAACTATCTCAGTATGTGGACACGGACAGTTCTATATTTATAACTAACATATTTTTATTCACTCCTATTTTCATCGACAGGCCGTCGCAATAAGTTTGTATAAAATGTGCTATAATTTTGAGGATAAAACAATTTTCTATATGTAATTAATACACAATCTCTGGTTACCCTGAATACATTGTAATGTAAAAGTTTAGGCAATTTGTTGCTTAAGCGTCTTATACTTCTGGTGGGGTGCACGCAAACACCGAAACCCAAGTACATCGTCTCATCACTTTGTTTTACTCAGTTTGAAACAACACTAGTTACTCAGAGTCATCATATAAAAATTATATTGTGGATAAGAAACGTATTTGTGCAAAAGTTGTGTATCGTGTTGAATTTGTTGCAGTGAGATTTTCGCATAACTTTTATGTGCTAGTAGATTATTAGTCTTAATAATAGTAATAAAGTCTAATTAGCCATCGTATTAACTAATTGGTGGGTAACTTTTTGATAGTAACTCAAAAGAACTCTAAAAATTCCATGTAAATGGATCGTACCTATATAATACAAGGAAATGTTTGTGCGTGGAACATTGTTGATATAATTAAACTTTAGTTATCGCAACTGCCTTCCTCGAAAACAGATCGTTAGTTGTTACTGTTAGTAATAATTCATTAGAGCTAAATTGTTGCTCTAAATGTCACCACATGAGCCGTGGTGGCGGACCGTTTCAAGTAGTTGCCTGTAACGCAAAGATTGCAAGCTCGAATCCCGACTGTACTAATGAGTTTTTCTGACCTTAAGTACAGTGATTAGTCACACCACGAGCTTTACGGTGAAGGAAATCATCAAGAGAAATCTTCATACTTTTGAGAAGAAATTGAAATTATACGTATAATTGTGCGTGAGCTACGGTGATGGTCTCGCCATCTGTCACATTGGCATCTAAATATATATCTCTGGCGGAAAGTGGGTGTTTGAGTACCTACTACCTAGACACATCTGCCTACCACTTCGGGTCTCTTTTGGAAAGACGTGAGGATAATTATAATATTAAATATTTCCACATGGAGTTATTAGCGCAGTCGCTGCTGTTATTATAAGAAATACCTCTGGTGTTGCAAGCGTCCATAGGCGGCGGTAACCGCTTACCATCAGGCGGACCGCATGCTTATTTGCCACCCAAGTGGTATAAAAAAAATACCTACTAACTTATTGTTGGTTCCTGATCTGAGAATATTTGATTAATACCGCTTGTATTACATCCGAAAGGTTAGGCATAAGTTTTTAAAATATATTTAGATGCCAAGCACGGTTGTTCACACGTATTTGTATTGATGTTTGCGTTCACTGTCAAGCCGGCGGGGTGATAAATCACTGTGCATCAGTTAAAAAAAACCCATTGTTAAGACAAAGACACTCAGCCACAACAGCTCTATCTGACCAATGCAGGTATTTTTAAGTTTAATTAGATAATTGAACTGTAATTGTGCAGCAGTGGTTTAATTGGCCAATACGTCGTTATAAAATAAAGAGGTGTTTGATAATCAGTGGCATACGTAACACGTGCGTATAATCCAGTTACTACAAAACATTTCAAGAGTAATGCAAACCATATTTTACGCCCTCCTGCGTTTTCGCTATGTCCATGTTGTAACATCAGAGTTACCTCCAGGTAACTTCTGTTTGTTATATGAATAACCTTGTTCATATTAAGGTTTTAGTTTTCACATTCACTTAAGTAATAATAGTTTTGTTTTCTCATATACGTAACAACTTAGGAGCCGAATTAGAAATATTTGTTTCAACACATCTGAAAACAGCGATTAGGAATGCAGCAGGTTTACGGCTGACACTCTGAAGAGGAGTCTTAATGAAGATTAACTACTTTAGTGTATTTTTATCTATGTAAATTCTCTATTTAGTTTTACTTCTAAGAAAAAAGATGAAATCTCTGCGCGTATTCAGTTGTATCAATGTACACACATAATGCTCCAGCGAGTAAATATGTAAAGATATATTGGACGGGTTTAAAATATCTTCTTAGCTTGTACTAAACGGCGCAAATATATCTCTTAAAGTTATTTAACCCTGAAGGCATGCTCACTGAAATAGCTTAAAATCTGTGATAATTGGAACTCGCCAACGAGTCCAAGTGAGTAATCTTGACGTTTATTGTCGTATATTATTTACTCTCATACTAAATATCATATTCAATAGTGTATCTTCTACAGATCTCTGTAAAGTGCCAAAATTTCAGGTTTAATATTTATTTCTAAAAATAATGTGTAAGCTCACTTAAAGCCCTTGCGGCGTTTTAGTTAATTTGATAAATTATGTTTGAACTGTTGCGTCTAAATTTGGATCAATTAGCGGCAAGCTAATTATAAACAAAACCAAACGGAGAGATTCTCATTCCGGACTTAATGTCTAGGAAGTGATGAAGGATTCATATTTATTGACTTGTTTTTTAAACTTTTAACTTACGGGAAGTTACAATTCGTAGAACTTTTATTTCTACTAAATATGTGGTCGGCATGAAACTGTTTGAGGAATTTGTGAAAAATATTATGTCCATAGTCAAATGTCATTGAGGTTATTTATAGCTGCCAGTATAATAACGTTTAATTAAAATTTTTAATATTGCTGAAATTGCAGATAATTTATAAAATGGTTAAAAGGTCAGTGTTGTGTCTGGTAAATCAATTTACCGATTTACACATTGTAATATATTTAGAAAATACACTACATGGAATAATGTAACGTTGAATGATAAATGACACACCCAAGTGGCACTAAGAGAAAATCCTTTTTAAACGAAACGTTTGATGCATGAAGTTACCATTTAGCAAAGATCTCCCGCATTTCTTCAATTGTAGTGTTAAACTGTTGTTCGCTCAGCACTAGTGAGTGGAGCTGTGGCTCAGCTTAAAGAAGTAATACGTATAGAGTGACTCGTCTACCGAAATAGATTAAAGCATTGCAATAATTATATCAGCGAATGGGCTTTGTTGCCCACCGTTAGGCGAACACGTGCGTGCTATTAAAATTGTCAAGTTTCTTTGTAAGCTATAAACAATGAAAGCGACAAATTACATTACCGATCTACAAATAGGTGGCTGATGCCATATAAATAAACACAAGAGTTTTAGAAGACACAAATTATGCACCTTGTCATACCCATAAAGTTAGAGGGATTTATTTATTATATTACGTTTATGACACAGATTAAGGCAAAGAACGACCGAATAGAATTTTTGTATAAGAAAGAAGTAATCCATGTGTCTTAAAGTTTATAAAAAAGCATTTATGTTCAAAAGTGATAATCGACAGTCTGAATATGTAGTTCCTAAACTGAAGAATGTTGGATATATAAATATGCCTTGAATGTTCATGAAGAAACTGAAGATGGGGGCACACGGGTCAAAAGAAAAACTCTACAGGAGTGGTTCTGAGAAGTATCCGTCCAAGCTACCAGTACCTAGTGATAAGAAGTATAAGATATCGGTGAACAGGGAGCGGTTTGGATCATTTGGCGGTAGAGGTAAGTTCGCATTGCAGGGGTCTACAATGGACCTTACTAAAATGTGTTGCTTATGTTTAGGTACGATCTGACTTACTAATTCAACGTGTATAAATATATACTTGATATGTTAAAGCAATAGGTTATCGGATCCGTATAAAAGTTCTACTTACATTTAAATATAAAAAAGTATGAAAAAAATTACTAAAGAAATATTTCTCCGACTTTGCTGACTACAATATCTTTTAAATATTATACATTCGTATAATCATATTGCAAATCATAATTAAAATAAATGGTATATTGCTTTACTATGTCGAGGCGTCTGCATCGAAACTAGAAAATACCATGTATAATTTCATTTTAGGTGTCGTTTCGTGGTCTATGATCCTTGAAATATATTTCAACAGCGACATAAGAAGGCCGGGTGAAACACCTTGCGGCCTTGGTGGATGATAATAATCGAACTTACTTTCACATTTAGGTACTTCAATGAATTAATAATTTCACCACTTTGTCAATGAGGTGGCTAATTTTAAACTAAAGGAGTTCTTGGTACTCGTTAAGCTATACTAATGGTTGGGGGAACTTTTTTGTGACTCAAACTACAAGTTTTTAATTTTCTCATTGTGTGCACACTTACTATCGAGGATGAGTCATTATTACGTGAAACGCTTTTTACTGTCAGTACAAAATTATTGTATAAATGATTTAGGTCGTTTCCAGTTCGTTACCTTACGTTTTTTTATTTAGGCACATGTTAGCATTTCAAGTTAGCAATCTGCCTACTTATTGATTAGCGGTTACACTGCAGTCAAATGGGCACTGTTAGTGGTTTCCACATGCGCGTTGCCGACCTTGTGTTGAGCGGTTACACTATACATATGCTAGTTTATCTGAACAACGACATTCCGCTTAGTGGCTCCTCAAGATGTTCTGTAACTTTAAATCAAACACAACAACCGCACCTCTCGTACTGTGAGGTTTCCAAGAAGTTGCTGTCTGCGAGCGCTCAGGCAGTGAAATTACCTCCTTGAGGTTTTTCCTACAGAGTAGCATGGAGTTTTCCAAGATGGTGTGGATGTTCCAAACTTAGGCGGCGATAGTCATTTCCCAGGACCATATGCTTTTGATGGTTATGCCCCTGAGTGGTATTAATAGATTTCAAGCTCGAAATATGGATAATAGGTTCCATCCATATAGAACGAACGTAGAATATGGCGCAATGTGCCTTTTTTAAGGTGGCATAAAGTATATAGGTATTTTTGTAGCCGACCTCTGGCTATAAGAACTTGGGGAAAGTTTAAGGTTTTCTCACAATTTAATATACCTATACTCCGTAGTGTAAAACCCCTATCACCTAGAAAGTAATTCAACTTGAGTTTTGGTGTCCTTATTGGTATTGGCGTATGTGAAGGGACTACCCCAAATGCCTTTTTACATGAACATGTGACTGGTTTTAGTTGGCCTTTGACCCTTGGCATTTAAAAAATACATAAATTGAGCGTCATAAAATATTCGAGGTAAAATCAAAGAGTGCAGTTACATGCACGCTCAGGTGGAAACCTTACACGTACAGAGAGTATTTATATAACTGTTTATTTGCCTTGTGTATTCTTATACGTATTACAAATAGCATTAAGCTTAACATATACGCCAGTTGATTTATTTATGTATGTTTTATATAAACTTATCAATGCCATAATATCTTTGCAATATCGAATATACCATGCAGTGGTTATAAACAAAAAATAAAGTTATTGTTGCTCTAATTCAGACCGCTATACATTTACAAGAGACTTTCTACAGAGTGTAGACATCAGGCTGTTACAATTTTATTAAACATATACAAGATATTAGTGGTTTGATTAATAAATATGAGCTGTGGAGGCCGAGTGGTTCGAGCAGTTGCCTGCGACGCAAAGGTCGCAAGTTCGAATCCCGACTGTACCAATGAGTTTTTCTGAACTTAAGTACAGAGATTAGTCACACCACGAGCTTAACGGTGAAGGAAAATACCGAGAGGAAACCTGCATACGTCTGAGAAGAAATTCAAAGGCGTATGTATAGTCGTGCTTGAGTAACGGCGATGGACTCGCCATCTGTCACGTTGGCACCTAATATACCTCTGGCGGAAAGTGGGTGTGTGGTATTACCTATACACCTCTGCCTACCCCTTCGGGGACCCTTGTGGGAAGGCGTGAGGATATATATATATAATAATAATATAAAATACCTCGGGACAATTCCACTCAAATTGATATGTCCCCAAATTAAGCAAAGCGTGTGTTATGGTACCATAGATGTATAGGACATCCAAGACTAAGGTAAGGTAATACTCGTGTTCATCACAAAAATATGTGCCCTAAGCGGGAATCGAACCCGCGACCTCAAGTTTCGCAGTCAGGAGCTCTAACCATTAGACCAGAAGCCCATCGCTTTGATCGCTCTTGTGAGTCACTCGTGTCTTATATATAATAGTGGAAGATGTATCCTCAATACTCATCCAATGGGGAGGGAGCGATACGACACAAAGGGTAGGATCGTAGGAAGATGAGAGGGACGTAATACGAATTCGAAGATTGCGTTTCTAAATATCGCCACGAACTTCACTAAGTAAATTAAAAATAATTTTAATTTAATAAATCATGTAAATCATATATCAGTGTATCTATATATATGCCATTGTGAACTATCTTCGTAATAGCTATGTGTTCTTAAAGAGATTATGTTATTACGAATATAAATCATAATATTTTTTCCCAATATCTCTGAACAACCATTGTTAGGCTTTCTACACATAGAGCATCAAAACGCTACCGAAAACAGATTATACAGAAATACTTTTGACAATGAAATTAGCTCAGTTTGCTGTGCCCTGAAGGGTGACTGACTAGTATAAGTGAAATGTAATTTATCTAGTTATTAAGCAAATAAATAGTAAGATATTTTTTCCATTGTTTATGTCATATATAACTCTATATCTATAACGCTAACAGAAGGATTTGCTAGAGCCCCAGAAACACGAACCTTTCTTAAATATTATACAAAAGCAAACTCAATTCCTTTTCACCGTGCACTATAATGAGCTCACAAGATTAATACAACATTGTGGCAGTAAACATTGCACGCGAAGAGACGATAAAGAGGTTTCACTTGCGTTTTTTACTTATTTTCTTATCTCTTGGCTTGGTGACGTGCTTGTTCCCACGGCAGTCACAAACTGGCAACTACGTTCTGACTGGCAATATTATGGTATTTTATATATTTAAATTGAATCACCAAAGCTACGTTATAAACTATCTGAAAGTGGATCAATTAGCATATGAAAGTGAATGTCGAAAGTTTATTACATAGGTGTAATGCTTTTTACATGACACGTTCATGATAGCTGACTGATAAAAAGAAAACTACCAATATAAAATAAAAGATATAAATAAAACTACCAATATAAAATAAAAGATATAAATAAAACTACCAATATAAAATAAAAGATATAAATAAAACTACCAATATAAAATAAAAGATATAAATAAAACTACCAATATAAAATAAAAGATATAAATAAAACTACCAATATAAAATAAAAGATGAATAAATACAATATAAAAGAGCCGTGGTGGCCGGAACTGGTTCGAGCAGTTGCCCGCGACGCAAAGGTCGCAAGTTCGAATCCCGACTGTACCAATGAGTTTTTCTGAACTTAAGTACAGTGATTAGTCACACCACGAGCTTTACGGTGAAGGAAAACATCGAGAGGAAACCTGCATACGTCTGAGAAGAGATTCAAAGGCGTATGTATAGTCGTGCTTGAGTAACGGCGATGGACTCGCCATCTGTCACGTTTGCACCTAATATACCTCTGGCGGAAGAAAGTGGAGTTAATAGATACCTATACACCTCTGCCTACACCCTTCCGGGGACCGCTTGTGGGAAGGCATTGAGGATATATTATTATATATACAATATAAAATATTTAAAATTTTAACTATATAAGATATAGATATCCTCACGCCTTCCTGAGATCCCCAAATCGAAGATATTACCTAAATCTAGTCATTAGGTGCCAACGGTGAATGTCATAAACAACTATACATACGCCTTTGAATTGCTTCTGTCTCTCTCGATATTCCTTCTATAAACGATAATCTAAGTTAAGTATTAACATTTAAAAAATAGGAATACCTGTTCGTCTGGCTAAAATGAAAGTCCACCAATGTTACTGGTTCAGTCGAGTGCTCGTGTAATATTACTCGGCTGATGTTTTGTTTGTTTGTGTTCCAGGGAACGGCAAGAAGCGGGAGAGCGCCCCTACGCCGGCGACGACCGCCCGCCCTCCGCCCACACCGCCGCAACCCCCACCCGCCCAGAGTGAGTCATCGGTTACCTCACAATACGTTCACCCCTTATCGTTAGCTAATACATATTTCGAGATGACTTGGCAATATATACATACACTTCTTGCAGCAATATAAAAAATTGAAAGTCAATTTTACCTGGTAGGTACGGTCTAAAGCGACACATTTATAAAAGACAAACAGACATCTGTTTATTTATTGTATGTAATATCGATTATTGTAATACACACCTCTGCATACCCCTTGGGGGACCCTTGTTGGAAACCGTGAAGATTATTGCAATCGAATTAAAACCTATCCCAACTAGACTTTGACTATAATGTGAACCTTACATGATTTGAATGTTAGTTTCGCCCATGCTTTCCAGAACAAAGACTAGCGTAGTTAATGTAACCTAACAAGTCGGTATTTACGCGTTAATAAACCTGTTTCTACTACAACAGTATTAAACTGAATTCCTTGTTTAATATATTTCGACTAGTATATTATAAATGCTAATTTAAGATTAAAATAAAGGCCTTGTCGGAGGTCCATGGTCACTACTATGTAAGCGAGTAATGTAACGGTTAACTAAGTGGTCTAGTCACATTCGAATAAAGTATTATAGTAACTTATTAGAATGTGGATGAATCGAAAGCGGTCTATAAGTCTAGCAACTGATGCTCTACTCTCTCTGCCTACCCCGTCAGGGACTGGGCGTGATGATATGAATATATGTGTGTATTAGAAGCGATGTCCTGCCATAGTCAAAAATCAAAATACAATCAAAAATAATTTATTCAACGTAAGGGAAACAGAGAACTCTTATTAACAGTCACCTACTAAATAAAAAACTAAAGTTACCACCTTTACCAAGAAAAAAACCTGTCAGAAGAAGAAACGGCGAAATAAACTACACGGTTCCCTTGTTCCCATTTACGTAGAATCTTGAATTTAAGAAGGAAAAAGAACGTTTAAGAAGAATTTCGAAGACCTGTACTCGTATATTCGCGCTTGAAAAATCGAAATGGGCTTTGACACGTTCGCACATACCTATAAAATATCTCCATAGCAAAGAGCATGTATATATATTAGTGAGAAACAATAAATAAAAACAACAATAAAACCATATTGTGAGGATATATATTTAACAATAAAACCAATTAGTCAAAAGTCACGACTGCGAAGCCCCTCTCTTCATAAGATTACCAAAAGCCGGTCTAAAACCTAGTTCGATCGGAATGTTATGGAAGGAAGTGGTTACAATAATCAGCCGCTGTTGCAAAAACCTAACGTGGCTTTAGCATGAATTTAATCACGCTATCAAGCGAATGGCCAGTAATTCGTACTTTATTACTTAATATATATATATATATATATATATATTAAGTAGTAAAGTACATATATATATATATATATGTATATATATATATGTACTTTATAAATATATCCTCACGCCTTCCCACAAGGGTCCCCGAAGGGGTAGGCAGAGGTGTATAGTCGCATCGCCGTTACTCGAGCACGACTATACATACGCCTTTGAATTTCTTCTCAGACGTATGCAGGTTTCCTCTCGCTGTTTTCTTCACCGTAAAGCTCGTGGTGTGACTAATCACTGTACTTAAGTTAAAAAAAACTGATTAGTACAGGCGGGATTCGAACTTGCGACCTTTGCGTCGCAGGCAACTGCTCGAGCCACTCGGCCACCACGACTATTAGCTTTATTACTTACAACTAAGTATACAACCATACTGCCTGTTTCCTGCGATTCTTTCCGCGGCTTTGCGGCAATAGCTATGATCCTAAGGGAACAGTGATTCAATGAAGTTAATCCAGGTTGTATTCTATCTCAGTTTGAACGTTCTGCCGTTGTTGGCACGAGATTGAGTGCCAACCATACAGACGTCCATATTCAGCTCCTCGTGCATATTAGTAGAATACGCCAGTAACATTTCCGTTTATTCCACACTGTTCACAGTAGAATGGTGTAATAAAATACTTTGTTTGTATAATTAAAGGTGTGTTTATTTACATGAGCGGTCTAGCGCGTGATCGAGTTGATAGCTTGAGCTGTATCAGCGAGTTTAATGTAAATAAAAGTAATAGATGCAAGGAACGAGAATAATCTGGTTACTGCTTATAAATAGCAAAAAATATATATACGAAAGATAAACAGAAATAACGTAGACGACCGTCAGGTTTAGTGCTTGTTTGAGAAACAGCGGTGGTCACTCCACCTAGGCACCTATAATATATCTCCGGTGATATATAAGCGAAACGTGGGTATAACATACTCTGCCTCACCCTTCAGGACTCCTTTTGGAAGGCGTGGAGATATTATATATCGTAGTTTAATGCCCACAGTACTTACTGCTCCGTTTGGGACTAGGCCAATTGGTGTTGGTCAATGTATGTATTTAATACCGACAAATTTATACACTCATCACGTTTAATTCGAGGTCAGACAATGGCTGTACTTCTATTATCTACGATCCTAATTTACTTCTTACGTCTCATTTATATTCATTCTTAGACCAATTATTTCCATACGCCTGATTCTGCCGGCTTGTGTTGCTGCGCATTCATGCAACAATTTAACTTTATATATTTCACTTACTGCGCAATAAAAATGTACCGTTTCTGCTGTAGGTAGCTGTTTCTGCAGTATTGCTGGAGTGGAATATAGGTGTTCAGGGTTGTATAGGCATTAATTTGTTGTCAGTATGCGACACGGAATAATAAAAACTCTAAAGTTTTCTCAGTTCTGTGGTATGCGATATATGGTTCTTATTCTGTTTTCAATATGTACATACCTAATTTAAAGAAATTGAATGCGGATGAAGCGATAAAGTTCTGTAAGTCTAGAGAGCACTGGCGCTCTACTCTCTCTGCCTTTCCCGTTAAGGACTCGGCGTGGTGATATTTATGTATATGTAGGAGAATAAGCCACTTTATTTTCACGCCGAGTCCTTAATTGTGAAAGGAGAGGCAAAGTCCTAGGTCACTTATGACTTAGATACAGACTTACGCTTCATCTACATTCATCTGTCTCTACATATGTAAAAAATATTGTCACAAGCTGACATTAGATTTTTTTTTAATATTCGGTGGAAAAATATCCTATAGACGAATGGTTTTCTTATTAAATCGTCTTGTAATCTCACTGATAACAAGGCGATTTAATAAGTTTGTTTAGGGTTTATCAGTATGGCATTGGTTACACATTATTTAGGTATTCGATTCCTTACGCCCCTCGTAATACATACATATGCATATCATCACGCCGAATCTCTAACGGGGTAGGCAGAGAGTATAGAGCGCAAGTTCTCTCTAGACTTTCATACCTCTTTCGCTTCGTCCACATTAAATAGTCGCTTCATACATGCTCGTCGGTTTCCAGTATGTACTGTAATACGGTAATACGGTAGGTATCTTAAAACTAAATGTGCACCCAATAACAACGGCAGGCTAGGTTTAATGGTTGCATTAGTGACTTTGGAGACTATTAAATAGTTAAGCACCTGCACACATCGTGTTGGAGCAAACATTAACCAGAAACAACGACTCAATGGTTTTGTAACAGTTACGCAAGCATCCTATAATCTTAGGTACTCGGTATAGACAATGGCGCCTTGGTAAAGGTTGTCCTTAGTAAAGTGTGTCAGATCGTAACTGGTTCGATTAGGTGCCGCTGAATGCAGCCGCCGCGTCGGTTCTCCACTACTATCATTTGCATGATTGCGCTTTTATTTCATATACATATTATATTATGTGCTAGCAAGTCCGCTCGAGATTGTATATTTACGCATCTTAGAATGTGTCTCGGCCGAGTACTTCGAGTTGTCCCCATTGTACCAATGAGTTTTCTGAACTAGAACTTATATAAAGGACAGACTGCACTGTTCAGTCTAATTTCGAACGTTTCAGAATGGCTGAAGAGATTATTTGGCAGTTCATTCAATAACATTTTCTATTTCAGCCAAGAAGAATGGTGTGGTGCAGAAATTGTCATCGTCGCCGGTGTCGGTTCGTGGGCGAACATCCCTCGCGCCACCCCCATCGCCCAGGAAACCGACACCCCCTAACCGCGTGCCCGCACAGCGGCCGAACACCTTACCCACCAACAAAGGTAATTATAACAATTACATAAAAAGCTATGTTGCCCGCGTGGTTCAGATGGTCCGAAGTGGTCCGAGCTTAGCAGTACAATGGAAAAACAGCATTTTCGAACCCAGCGGTACATTTAAATCACGGCGCGGCGGTCTTTACCATCGGACTTTGTAGTAGGAGGAAATCATCGGGAGCAATTCTGCAACCTTAAGAATGTGCCTTAGGGACGGCATCTATCACTATGCAATTTAAATATATCTCCAGCAAACAGAGCGTTATGTAACAGTTATACCCCTACCCCTTCAGAGTTCTTGTGGCAAGGCATTATATAGCCATATTAATTATAATTGCTAAGTTTTTCCGTACAAAACAGGAGAATTTTATTTTTGCAATATGTGCTGCCATCTATTGTTTCGTGTTGTGAACAAACTATACGCTAACGATCGTTGACTGAAGTTGAAAGTCGTTTAAATACACCCGTCTAGATGGCGCTAGGCACAACTTTCTTTTATTCGACCATGCGTGCAAAAATTAAACTATGATTGTATAGGTAGATAAGTATATTATTTGATTACGTGAATATTTTACTTATGTCATGTTCTCATTTATTCGTGGTATTAAATATTCATGTTATTGATGAGTACTTTGAACTCTACAAATTATCTAATTAATTATTCATAATTGGATCTTTATTGCTGTGGGGGGATGATTTAGAAAGTCTTCGACGAGCCATCATATGGTATGGTAATTTTGTGTATTGCAAGAATTTGCATCATGATATTTTCTTTGAATTAGTAGCCAAGATTGACCCATGATTAGTGAGTTAGTAAGTTTTATCTGTATGTAGCAAAAATAAAGGTCATGAATCTCATTGTCGAAGTAAAGGGTAATTAGAGTTCTTACCTCTAAAAGCCCAAACAATTAACAATGTATCAAACACACTATATTCGATTAGACTGAGAGTTTCTTAGGTGTATGATTAAACAATACATATATAATCGAACCAAACGCCAAAAATCTATCTCGCTATCTCGCTGCTTCCACAGTTACTATAAATAAAATATAATCTCACAAATATAATAAATGGAGTTATCCCATACCCATAAAACTTGTTCTATATAGAATAATCCATTATAATCCGATATTCATAGTGTATAATTTAAAATAAAAATAAATGCATAGGATGTTCGAGACAAACGAACAAGATTTTTGTCTGTCGCGTAAACATCTAACCTCAGGCATCGAACCCGCAATCGCAAGCAACGCAACGACCACGCCACGAGACGGCCACAGGAATAAAAAAATATTACCTTATATTAATACGTTACCTCTATGTAGAGCGCTCAAGTAGAAAGTATAATATACTTCTAGATTTTCCACTTTTAATAAACACTTCCATTTAGGAAGCAATGCAAACGAGATTTGTATTGACGAGTTTCCAAGCTTTTCCGTCTCTCTATAGGTAATTATTCGTAGATGGTAAAGCGAGAAATGTCCGGAGACCGACTATCTGACACATGCAGGGTGAGCGCAGTGCAATGAAAGTTGTGGCTTCTCGGCAGAGAGCGCAACAGGTAAAAGAGCGTCACAGTCGCGCGGGCATCTGTCGAGCTGCCACAAAAACACTATAAACGGCATCGAACTCTTGAGCCGAGTGCTGTGTTGTGCTAGTGCCTAAGTATTTAAAAAATATTTAAAAAAAGAATCAAATGTAAACATGGCGGCTTGTAAAGTTCGACTGACATTTTGACACATTTTTTATTATTTAATTTGAGAATTATCATCGTGGTATTTAATATTAAGTTGAACCTATGTAGTTTTTTGTAACGTTTTTTTTATAAGGCTCTGAAATGAGTCCTCTACACAAGTTCGTGTCGTTCTTCCATTCGGACACTAAGAACAATCAAAGGAGTTTGGTTCAACAGAAGTTATTCACAAGCGAGCTAAATATTTGTACCCGAACTGAAGATCCCAAGAAAAACCAATGGGGAACCCTAAATGGATACCGAAAAACCAAAGGTACTTTATCTTTTTTCGCATCTCATGGCTTTATCGAATTATTAATCTCACTCTCAACTTGGGTATTTTTTTTAAACTGGAATAATCCAATATGATTCTATTATATTTCACGCTGTCCGCGGATTTGCTTCACACAACAAAACAAAGACTATTCTGCAACTTCATCAAAATTCGAAACAAAGCCACATCATTATTATTTAGCCAAATACTTAAACATTTTAGGCAAGAATAATTATATTCGTATAGATTATCTAGTTACTAACATCGTTAGAATGTATTGTTAAGTGGAAAATAACTGAAATTAGCATATTAAGAAGATAAATCTTCAAATTTACCTCTAGCTGGCAAAAAATAATATTTTTTAATAATTTGTCCTCATTTATTTAAATGTGCAAGAATGTAGAGCGCCTGTTTGTTCTCTTTAGCCTTAGAATTAATCCGCGTTATTTACGATTAATTAATCAGTCCCTTAATCTTTTCTTTGTATTTGCTTAGTCGGCCCACATTACCGATTGTTTATATTCTAACTGACATATGCATATTGCAAATGAACACATGTTTTTCGCATTAGCGAAAAGGTATCTTCAGGACCTAGTTATGATGTTTTCCGTTATGTCACGAAATCAAAGATAAGTTTGACTTCAGATTTTATTATAATTATGTTATATGCAGCCATCTACATATGTCCCATTGCTGGGCAAAGGCCACCCTCCTATCTTCCCACTATTCACGATCGAGCGCCACCTCCTAACAATTGTTCGACAGATTTACCAAATTAGACATAATATTCACGAATCGCCCTTGACGATGACACACACTATCTTTCACGTTGGCACCTAAATATATCTCCGGCGAAAAGAGTCGAATATATTCATATCTCCCACTCAATAATTTAACCTTTCTAATGTACTAATTTATCTGTGTTTTCATGAGGAAGAACGGTCATTTCCCGTCCATTTCCAGAGCCTATTGTGTTTACTATGAAGGGAAATAATTATACAAACGTACAAATACCTTTCCGCAAGCTTAGCATTCATTGTATGTTCCTGCATGTCAGACAACACCGGTTCTTACTTGACCAATCACATGACTGGCACTCGGCTAAAACACGCAAGTGCTCGGATATCGACGTTTGTATATTGACATTAGTGCATTAGAGTGTCTTTCATATATGCAATGCAACGGATGTGCCGCCGTTTATAAACCGTACAAGCTAGGTGGGTGGCAGCACCTCATTCACAGCAAAACTTTTGTTAGACAATTGCATTGTTTGTGTACTCCTGTTTGCCTTTCAGGGTTGAGAATTTGTAACATCAGGGCCGTACTTTGACGTGCTGTCATTGTACAAGAGTGTGAATGGGACAGACTCATTGGCGTCATATAGATCTGCCTCTTTCGAACTCTTGGACTATCCAAGAGTTTAAAACAAACATAAATTGCACGTTGTGGTAAAGTTCTGGTCACGAGATTTGTATTTTTACGTTTCCTATAAAAGTTTAGGCAAGACCATAGACACTACTCTAACTTTCCCAATCTTTAGGTGTGCAGGTTTCTTCTCAATGTCTTTTAATTGTAAATTGTTTGAACATGAGGTCACTGTAACCCTTCCAAAAAGTTGCATACGTGCCGGATACTGTCCTATTACTTTGTGAGGCAGGGCCCTAAAATACAATAGCATCATATTGTCGATAGGGACAAGCGAATGCTTCGAAGCATAACGCTTTGTATACTTTAGGTATTTTTTTTATATTGTGTATTTATTGTCCTATTCACTAACACGCTACTATTTCAACAGTCACATCTAGGTGGGATAGCTTTTTGAGCGTAAACACATTTCCATAAATTATTGTAGAAAATTATTAAATTAATAGTTTTTGTTCTTGACATTGTATTAAATTACATATTCTCAGAATGTATAATGCTTGATAATTAAGAAAATGAGCCGAGTGGATTGGTGGTAGAACGGCGTTCTTTGTAAGTAGACCTCTCTCTACCTCCGGCCTCTAATCTGACCAATTTATGTTTTTTCTGAATTTAAATATCTACAGTGATTTATCACACCAACGGTTCAAAAAATATAAGCGCAAATGTAGTTTTTGAGAAACGGAGACACACTGCCACGTTGGCAACTTCACCTATGGCCGGGGAAAATAGGATGTAATAATATCTTTGCCAATCCTTGGGACACTTGTGGGAAAGGCGTGAAGATATGTATGTGTTAATCTTCACTTTAATATTCTGCTATTGTGCAAGTCAATAGTTGAGTAAACGATAAAGTCGTGAAAGCAACATAACAGTAAGTACTTACTGGATAGTTAGATATACATATTATGGAAACTTTCTACAGCTGTTAAGATTTGCAGCGTAACGTTATGATGTCCACAGATGAGCTGCTTCGAACAACTTTTTATTATTGTAATTACGCATTTAAACCTTTTCAGTTCTGGCATGTATAATCATTATCGTGATAACGATCTAACTTACTTTGAACACTGATTAAGTACTCTTTGGTTCGTTTCAAACGTTGCGAGGCGGAGTCGCATGCGCATAAACCCGAGTATAATAACATTTACATATTTACGTGTACACCTATTATGTATGTAGGATACGGCGTGATATAACAAATCAAAACTCAGAAATTTCCGTTTTGCATTATGAAACCAGTACAAATCGTGTCAATACACTCCAGCCCACACTGGCTGAGATGTGTTTTTCAATAAAAGAAAGTAGGTACGGAGCGTCCGTGTGGGCGGGTCTTCTTAAAGTTTGCCAATTTGCATTAGCTATACAGTTTTTATTGCTAAACGAGCGTAGGTTTGAAATAATGATAATTATGAAATAGTGACATTGTATGCGAATACGAGACGGATTTTGGTTGGTTTGATTAATTGTCTAAAAACTGTAAACTTAAACCTCGATGTAACATAATAGTGTCTCTTATTTTTCTGATTGTCTAGGATACATTATTAGATATATTTTGTTTCGAAAATAAATCTAGATAAAGTTATACTCATGAAGTCGATTTCGAATCACATTTCGTAATTATACCTGTCCCAGACTCAAATATATATTAACTCTACAAAATATAGGTAGGTACTATTTAGCCACAACAGACAAACATATACATATATGTAAGATAAATAAACGACGTTAAAAATACCTAGGTACTTCTATTATCATTAGCGAGGGTAGTATATTCGTTAAGTCGGAAATTTTTAAGGGTGGCATTTATACTACTTTCAAAAAGGAGATCAAACATCCTACTTGCTATTTTTCAGGTACCTGATTAATCCCCGACCCCTTTGTACCTTAGTCCAAATATATATGCAATATATTATGTATTCAAAATTGTGTAAATACAAGCATAATTCAATTTGTCCCAAATATTATACACATAAAATGCTCAGAATTAAGTATGCCATCTGCCAAATGCATCAAATTGTCACAAATTAAGTTTCCTTTCTACTTTGAGTGGATGTAGTTTCGTACAAAGGCGGGCTGTCATCGGTTCCCTAATTCCTTCCTGTGCAAGCGTCAAAGCACACCTCCGGGAACTCGTGACCACGCCCACGTTGTATTTATCGCTTCCTTTTATATACTCTAGTGTTACTACAACTAAAACATTTATATAAAATGTATCTTCGAGATATTGACTAGAAATAGTAAAACATCGGTTTGACAATGAGCATAATGTAACTCACTACTGAAATAAAATGTCTTTACTTTATTTATACATATTTAAAGTTATTTCTCTGAGATAATGTTACTTTCAATTATGTAAAGTTCAAAAGTTTTGATTTGTTAGCCAAAATAAATGATGGTTATGTATTTTATATACATATGTATATAAACAAAGCTGATTAAAGTGAAATTTTTTCCAGGATTGTAAAATGAAAGAACAGAAAAGTTTTCTTTTACCTAATAAAAATTTTATATCCTATTTTATCATTTCGCTTAGATATTGGTAGTTTCTGAGTAACTTACTCAAGAAAACGTAACATTATCTAATTACCAAAGGATTCCAAATACCGAAAGATTCCAATTCAACCATTAGCACTTCTGTAACGCTTTGAACTGAGTGTAGATTTACATCCATTCCGGGCGCTCGTTTTAGCCTCACCAATTAATGCATGTTTTTCAGTCGCTATGCACGATTTTTTAGACAAATGTTTTTTGTTTTACGCGGCTCGTTGTCTGTAGGTGTTATTATCATTTTAAGATTAAATTATAACTAACAATTAGTTTTATTCGTTTAAATTATAATTAGTCATAATTACAAAAAGTTTAGGTTTAGGTTAAACATAGGCATAATAATACCACTGCTTAACACTCTTTTCGCTATGATTCTTAGATGAGAGATTCTTTCACCATAGCACTTGTAAGCATTGAACATGAAATCTTGGCACTTCTGACGAAAACCAAAACTACTAGACCACTAATAAGTTGAATTTGTAGTAAGCATTAGTAAAAAGTATTTATGTTATTTATAAAATTTTACACTGTACATAGTAAGTTTATTGGCATTATTTACTATGTTATATAAGCTTATTATATTCTCATTGTGATCAGTAAAATAGTTGTGACGTGAAAGGCGAATCCTTCAAGTCTCAGTACAGTGGATTTTGATCGTGAACAAAACCGCAGACGGCATTTGGGTTCAAACAGCGTTTATTACAACAATCAGCGTCACGATTTCTTTAAACAACCACAAAGTCTCTATTTATTTCTCTGTTCTCATGGCGGCGTGACTATAGCTTAGTGTTTGAGATCAAAAAGTTCTATTATTTAGTGTGAATTGTCGTTACGACGCTTACACAATCTTTTGGTATTCGATAAATTTAAGCAGTGTTATAAACTCTTGTAATTAGAGTCATTGAGCAGCCGTGGGAGTAACGTAGGTAAACGATTTGCATGTAGTTCACTTTCTTTCATTGTCAACTTATTGATGTGCAGATTTCACACCGCTAATATATGTAGTATGTAAAATTAATTATAAGCTCAGGGGCTGTTTAATTTTTTCAATAATAATGAGAGCTTCTTTCGTCGAAATCATAGTCTCACACAAACTCACAGTATAACTTTATTGTGTAGCGTGTATGTATGTATGTCAGGGTTATAGAAAGGACATAATGTACATTTTATACAGAAAAATACTGTTCAGGTTCATTTACAAATAAAAATAAGACAGCGTCCAGCAAACAACTCGGCCTAATGACATGAAAACCTAAACTGTATTTGATGCGTTTGACTTGAAAAAAAGGGGCTGTGGTAAGCGGGAAGAAATCTAAATTCCCGCAATAATGTTCTTCACACAGCTGGAGGCTACAACTATTATGTATATAAACAAAAATCTATATGAATAAAAATCAATGTTTATAGTTTGGTCTCCTATGGGTGTTGGACGCTCGCGATGGTTCTTGGACCAAGGGAAAAAAAAAAGTATTCGCTAGATGACGCTGTAGAAACAATTGCATCAGATGCAACTATTGTAGTTATTATCACATACAGTGTACCTATATTGATACTCCATGCTATATCAGGACAATTAAACAGCGTCAATCACGCAAGGTAACACTAGATATGCGGTGTTAATTTGCCTTAACGTTCCATTACACAATGCGACCACACAGCAGCCAGCAATTGCCTGGAAAGTCGTAAACTGCTACATGGCTAATAAATCTTAATATTCCATTGTTTCTTTGTCTCGGCTGATATTTCAATGGTATCGCGATTTAACACATCGAAAGTGAAATCGTGTTACAGTTGGTAAACTATGCGTGTTCAGTACAGTGGGAAAATACTTTACAAATTGAAATGTGGTTTTTCATTTGTATTTTCTTATATAACAATCGAAAATCTAGGATATAACGGACCCCATCAGTACAATTTTGCATCATTGTTCTCAACCACGACATCAATAATTGTTTGCCTATCTTCTTTTTCAATTTGTATTCTTCAGTGGATTGATTAATGTATACATATAAACACTTTTACATCGATATCGTCATTCCAACATAATGTAGACCGCCGCTAAAGTATTAAAAATCTCGTTTGCTTTGTGTTATGAATTTTACCCAATTAGCCCAAAAAGCGGGGAACTTAATTACATACATGTAGCATGGTACATAATGGAACAATAAAAATCATACTCATTAATAGGTAAACAGTGTCTGCAATGGCGCACCAATAACTCGGTCGCCAATATATCCCATCCGGCCCGACGGCTTTATATTCTTCTGGTTATCAGTCGATCTTCTGACAGGCGTCCTTCCGACACCTAAATTCATTTAGTTTATAGGGATCGTAAAAATAGTAAGGCTAAAAAATTATAGTTGTAAAGAGTGTCGCCGACATATGCAAATTGTTGGAGTTCTGAATCTAGCCAGTCCTTTGACAGACGTGACCAACCCCGAGCCAATTCAGTTTGCTGTTTTTGTGTGCTATTTATGTATATCCTTATGCATCAGAGGTAAATATCAGTTTATGCCCGATAATATGGCAGTAAAATTTACTTAAAGTGATCATAAGCAGTTGGAGGTGGTGTTTGTACACTTTGGCACCGCATTTAAACACTAAAGTATGGCAATATATCAGTTTCGACGTCCGTGAGTAGCCAGATGCGCGTTTTATCGTTTCTGGCTAGTTTTCAAGTGCCGAAAACCCATTAGAAGCATATTATGCGATGCGAATAACCCTTAGATAATGTGTATTTTTGTTCTAGATTTCAGTTAAGTCCTAAATTTTTTATACTCTTCTTACGAAATGTAAAAAATGTACTTATTGCTTACCTAGAAGTTACAACGAAATGTTACAACATTTTATATTGACAAGGTGTATGTTATATTGGTGAGGTGTAATATTCAACCTACATAAAACGTGTTTTAGTATGTAGTTTCGAGGTATTTGTAACGCAAAAACAATTTATTATGTTGCGTAATCGTTTTTTAAAACACCAATCCACGGGGTAAATGTCTTTTAATTTCACCGGTAGCTGTGTATTGCTTATCGCTATGGTAATTGGGGGCCCATTAACCAAGTTTTCGTTAATGTTTGAGATTAGTTGCCGGTTGTTAGGTACGGAACCAATTAGGGGAACTGTCTACGTATTCATGCATTTTGTTTCTTGTTTATTATATAATAAGTGTGGGAAAAAGTAGTATTTTTATAGGTTCTAATAAACTCATCGACAGATACTATGACTGTTTTGTACCAGCTGTTGGGTTGTACTGTTTAAAATATTCCCCATGTTTCTGTTTCATTAATTGGTAATTTAATTACATAGAATATTAAATGTTAGGTGGTTAAATCCACACATTTTACTATATTGTATTTTACGCAGATATTTTATCCAAAGCACAATGATGTGTCTACTGGTGTCTTGAACTAATTACCTGTTATTATATTGCCTATATCTTCAGGCATTACAAGAAGGGTCCCCGAAGGGACAAGACAGGGAGATGGGAGGGAAAACGGAGGTGTATTAACATCACGATAAAATTTGTGATGTTATGAATCATCGCACTTGGGTTCCCAAAGTTCAGATCATTGGGGTTTGAATGTCGCAGGTGAATACTTGAACCACTCGGCCACTACAGTTCTTAATGCAGAATAAAGTGTTTAAAATGCGAACGAATCTGTGCTTACAGCGAGAGAAGATTCTGCCCGTGCAAATAAAAAATGTGCTATAATAACAGTAAAAAGTAAGTTTAAAAACGGCACAAATTAAACCACATGCAATTGACTGTACTGAGTGTTTCGAGCATATTCTTAGAATCGTCAAGAATATAAGACGAGATTATAATCGTTCTGGAAATGTTGAATCCCACTCAAGTTGGCCCTATGTTTAGCCCCATTGAGTCAGCGTGCCCTAAGTAAACACTGGTTGAGTAATACTAGGGCTCTTTTTGTTTTCCGATTTTCTTAGCGTAAATGCATTAATTTGGCACGAATACTGGTGTATCAAGCTAATACTAATTGACGTGGATAGATGGAGCTTTATCGTTCGTACTTTGCAAGCTATTTACGTAATTATTTATTCACCAATTTTATATAGATACAGATCTCTAGTATAGGATATAATAAATTAGAATAGAATTGAAAAGATGATTGGCTGTAATCCGTGTAATATAGAGATATTTCTAGTGTAAAAGAGAATAAATTAGAATGTCATAAGATTTTATCTATCGCTATTTCCTGAGCTATAATCTGTGTTATAAAAGAACCACTGATGGAAAATTGGATTCCATCAACGGTATTACTGCAGTCTAAACACTAATAGGTATTCTTAGTTCATACATCCTTATTCATACATTCACGTGTATTGTGTAGCAAGCGGGGCATCGATTGTGTTGTTTGATACACATCCCATTTGTCCAGCGGAACTGAAAGTAGTAGAAACGCATGATGACACAATATTTCTCGCCACTCCTTATGATGGCTATAGTATGGTTGATACAAATCGGAAGTTGGTTTCAATACAATAAACTGACACGTGACCACTTTTGGGTGAATGACTTACAGCAAAACTAGTTTTATTATTACTTGTAACAAATTGCTACTTAACCCAACAATGGGAATACCAATAGGCCTTCAGCCAGGTAAGCAAATACAGCTAAGGGCATCTCCTATTGGTTAATGACTTTGGCTTAGGCCCCTGCATATTTGCGAGCTACGGTGCAGGCACGGAAAGACTTGTAGTAAGCGGTGCCGATCCTACTCGTAGAATCACTATAACAGAAATACAATGCGAAATATGCAACACGAAATAAGTTAATGTATTTTTATTATTGGATACTTATTATACTACTGGATTCTCAATATTGACTTAATCAAAAGCTGTTGTTACATGAGGAAGGAAGAGGAATGACCTCTCATTAAGCAAATGTTAACAAGCACATTGCATAAGCCCGATGTGTTAATCTGCTAGCTTGCATTAGCGACTCAATTAAATAAACATGTCGTTAGTTCAGTGTACTTAAAACTTCAATGCGTAGTGAATGATGCGACCTGTGCATTACCGTACAATTTCTGCTTGTTACGAGTTCAAATACACCTCGCTTGCTGAACGGCATTGATTAATTTCGAAATTAAATTTAGCGTTGTAAATTTTCATTGCACGGAAATATTATGATTCCCAGCAACTCGAAGACTATTTCAAAATTTTGAAAATACTTTTGGTAATATGTGACGACAGTATTGTTAAATTTGCCGCATTACAAAAAGGCTGGTCGATTAATCAAAGCTCTGGTATCGCTCAATATCCTACTAATACTGAAAATGGGAAAACTGTGAGGATAATTATTACTCATTCACACCAGAGGGGCTGTACTGAATTGGATGATATTTGGCACATTTGGAATATTTTGATGAATCCAAAATAAAATCTACAAATGAATTAATATTTTACGCAGGTAAAACCGCAGGACTCTGTCAGTTTAGTATAATTCTATTAGCTTTGTACATAAACTGAAAGCCTGTTGAACATTTGACTAAGAGGGGCCGGCCAATCGCTTCGCCATTATACTAAGTGGATTGTCAGAATGATTTCCGATTAATCTATCGTATTCATAAATGTCATCGGCATCAAAAATACAGTGAAGTGGTTAAAAACTCATCTTGTGATATCCCAGTGTAGTTATTTTTATTGATTAATCGATGTCTATCCCAACCAGTCTAGACACACCTTCAAATTGCACGCGGACTTGAGGTAAGCATATTAATTAGCTAATAGCACTAGGATATGTCAAGTAGGATTTGTAGTAATGTGAACATTAAAGAGAAGTTTATTGTACACGATCAATACTTTCAACGTCATTGATGCAATTCTGGATAAATATAGTTGGAGTCGGTTTAATGATTTGTTCCATGCAGTTTACCTGTCTTTAGTATTAATAATCAATATTGTAACTAATTAAGCTCATTTGAAAGTTATTAGCTTTCACAAACGGCGTCGTATAGTTACGTGATATGTATCTACAGACGGTATGAGGGTGGATGGAGTGGGGCAATAGCTGCCGCGTAACACGAGCCGTTTTTGCTGCAGCACAATGTGACTCGTCCGGTTGATAGAATAGCAAGGATGTTAAGGGCTGTAGCCGCCCTAGGATGTACTTAGGTAAAATGCAGTAAGGCGGCAATGGCTTCTGGAGATCCCGGACTCTTTTGTTAAACAGATTACGAAAATAGATTAATATACCAGAAATACCTGTTTGTTTTCGTGATTTAAGTTTGCATTGGCTAAGAAGTTAAGAGCTGGCAGCTCTATATGACAAATTGTCAAGCATAGTGTTGAGCTGCAACGGGATTTGACAATATAATCTAGGTAACTACTACTATTAGGACCTATAGTTGATAATTCTTTCAAGACTATCGTTTTTTTTTATACCACATGGGTGGCAAACAAGCATGCGGTCCGCCTGATGGTAAGCGGTTACCGCCGTCTATGGACGCTTGCAACACCAGGGGTATCACTCGCGCGTTGCCGACCCTGCAGGAATCTTTTCACACCCTTCTTGAAGAACTACATGTTGTACTCTCCATATAAATAAAAAAATAGCTTTCAAATTACCTTTATTAAACAGTATTACAAATATTCACTTGCGTATCAGCAAGGAAGTGAGTTATTGTACGGTCTCAATTGAATCTTTATATTTCGTTGAATGTCATCTTGTCATATCGTCATCGCCAATCAATCAGTGGTGGGTCGCGACGGGGCGGGCGGGCTACAGGCGGCGACGCGCGGTTCCGTCGACTATTTGTGTATCTTCCATTAGTTCTGAGAACCAACCCGCGGGGAAGTGACGGAGTTTTGTATCGGAAGCAGACTTTGATTTTTTTTACACTAACTCCAGTACCTATTCGACGTAGTTCTGTGTATGCCGCTTATATCCACTCGGGAGATACGCTTCAGTCACACTCCAGTCTTCTCAATACAATATGGCACTGTGAAGAGTTGCGATAGTGATTTCCATATCGTTATTATTACTTTACTTTACTACTTCTTAAAAAATATATTTATTTAATTTACTTTATTTTTACTTAATAAATACGTAAAATAAAATTGGGTTTTTATTTGATCACACGGCCTAGGGTTTATTGGTGCCCTCTTTCTGCCCAAGCAGAAACCGGTTTCCTTTGATGTTATATAGAGGTTGTTTATACAAATAGAGGTTATGCTAAATGACCTTAGTGCAACTATTGATAGGGCGGTGGATGCTTGATGTGGTCGAATTAAAACAGAACCTGATCAAACTTTTACGATTCCTTACTCAGAATCGTAAGCTGTGTTATGTTTGATCTCGCACCTACGTGACAAATAGAGAGATTTCTTTGGAACCGACAAAATAGGTGAAATTTTATTTACTTGAGGTGCCATACCTAAATATAGTTTCTCTACTACAGTCACCAGTTCTCAGAAGTAAGCGGTTTCCTTTGTGATTCGCGAATATGAGACTATTTTCGCCCGCGATTTAAGTTTCACACTCATATCGTATAATAGTAGTTCCAGTGATGTTTGGACTTGCTAGTTCCTTTATTCAGTTTTCAGTGAGTTACTTGTGAGTTATGGAGCCGGTGAGGCCAATTCTGTGAGGCATTTATATACATCCGTCGGCGTACGTGCGTCGATTTTAAATTATTCTGCTCGCTTTGTAAACTGTTTTTGAAACTATTTTTCGTGGTATGCGAGGATGTAAAATTAGTACAAATTGATTTTGGTCTAGTATTTTATCTGTCTTCCTGCTTACAGTGTTCATAGAAATACCCTTGAAATAAATCTGTCTAAAATTAGTTTGGCCGAATACCAAAATTGTTAAGGTAATCTTAATGGACGACATCAGCAACAATTAGAAGCCAAATAACAGGGAAAGATGCCAATAGAAGCGTCGAATAAATAAACATTACCCTTTGTCTTCAGTCAGCTTAAAATACTTTTTACTCCAAGCTCAATATGTTTCAGTGAACATGTGGTTTTTTAGATTTGATTATTTATTTTTGCATTTGATAGTGTAGTAAAATATCGTGAAGTTTCACAGCAAAACAGAAAGGTGTATCATTCTTTTATTTTTATTCAGAGTGTTATTATTGGATCATCCCACTCGTCGGCAACAAGGTGCTTTTAAAAGTTGAACAGGTGCGAGTTTGATTTGTGTGCCAAGGGTTCTGTCGTGTATTAACAAGTATCTTTAACACGCTTATAAGTGGCGCAAAAGCACGTAAAGATTACGTAGAAAGAACTGGCGCTCTATACTCTCTGCCTACCACTTTAGGGACTTGGCGTGATGTTGATGACGATTATCATATGCACGATCGATGAATTTTTGAATAATAAGAAATTATTATGTTTTTTTTTATAACAAGAGTCTCACTCCTTGGTTGATTGGTCGGTTATGAAAAATTACAACTATTTGACAACAACCAGAATTGTATAGTGCATGCTGATATTATAACTTGTATCGAGATCAGCACGTATGGCAGTCCACTTGAGGACACAAGTCCGTTTTAAAGAATATAGGCTATTATTTAGATTTTCGAACGGAACCCTAACGATAACCATCTATTTATATTGCTGCTCATTTTGAGACGTTAGTGCTCTCAGGTGCGACTTGTGCGAGTCAAATGTTGGATAACGACATTGACTGACGTATCATATATTTTCCAAATTTCCTCGAGCTTTCTCCTGAAAATTTGTAAGATGTTTTCACCTGGAATAAACATTTAAAAAATGCAGAACTATTTTAAAGATAACTTAACTTTTAAAATTGTATCTATTTTATATAATATGTGAAATAAGTCCGAGTATTTTCAAGTGTTGTGTACGCGCATATGAATCAGTTGGTTATAGCATGATGTTTATGGATATAATACTTTCGACGATAGACTAGTTTTGCAACCGTTTCAATCAATTACTATTCTGTATTCTCATGATGATTACATGTGTATTTATACAGTGACTACTGTTTCTGTGGCGTGTTGTAAAGCATGCCAGAAAATACATAATTGATAACACGCCACGTCGGTACCTACATATATAACCAGCTTAGAATTTTAAGCAGCGTGTGTTTATACGATAAGCCGTAAGAAGGTATACGAGCTATTTTACTGCTGACGTGTCTCACATCAATATTGCTGGTTAATTAGGTAGCAAATAGCCATTATGAGGTTAGGAAAACTGAGTGACTTGTGTACTTAAATAGATTTTTAGTACATATTGTCTATATATACGTGTCTTATTATAACAAGAGCCGTGGTGGCCGAGTGGTTCGAGCAGTTGCCTGCGACGCAAAGGTCGCAAGTTCGAATCCCGACTGTACCAATGAGTTTTTTCTGAACTGTACAATGATACAGTACAGTACAATGATTAGTCACACCACGAGCTTAACGGTGAAGGAAAACATCGAAAGGAAACCTACATACGTCTGAGAAGAAATTCAAAGGCGTATGTATAGTCGTGCTTGAGTAACGGCGATGGACTCGCCATCTGTCACGTTAGCACCTAATATACCTCTGGCGGAAAGTGAGTGTGTGGGTATTACCTATACACCTCTGCCTACCCCTTCGGGGACCCTTGTGGGATGGCGTGAGGATATATTATTATTATATATTATAATAATCTAATTTGGTTTGGGCACGCGAGTTATTTAATTTTGTTATTGTGCTAGCTGTGTCGTTGTCATGTGCTGCCGTTTTATTAGTTTCTGTTATTAAACAACCTATGGCGACATTGAGAGTTAATTATATTAGTGAAGTTATTTTTGAAAGCGGATGACAAGTTTCTCAGCTTATTGTCTAAAAAAATCTAAATGTTATGTCATTATGATACAACGTGACGTACGTATGTGTAATGAAACGATGTATGTAGGTACGTATTTATATGTATAGGTACATCGTTTCATCGTTTCATTACACGTAGGTGCGTTCTTTAGAGGTATTTTTAATTAAAAAATGTGTGGTCCATGACATACTTGAAGTGAAGGAAAGGGGGAGGTCAGGGATTGTCCACAAATATATAATATAATAAGTGTTATCCGCCGACACCTCGGACATTATTTACTTCTGTCTATGTATATCACGTCCGTCCCCTTATCGGGTTCGATTGACGTAAAACTTTTGTCAGGTGCGTACCTATTGCATTCAAACGTCGAACGAAGGCGGTTGCGATTCATAATTAAGACTGGAGCGTTAAAGAACCAACGTACACAAGGTTGCCATGTGAAAAGTTTGTTGCAAAATTAGCTCTACTGCTGGGAAAATCTACGAACTATTGTGATACGTTCGAGAAGACAGTAATTGTTCACAATTTATTTATGTATTCATATACATATATACATATTCCTCTCTAGACTTCAGACCTCTTTCGCTTTATCCACATGCATCTGGTTTGGAAAAGGTAGTCTCAAAGTTAAAAAATAATCTTATATCTTTCGATTAGTCCAGTGTACGTTATATACATATCTCCCCACTCCAGAAAGGTCCCTAAAGCGTTAGGCAGAGGTGTGATAACACCCACTGTTAGCCGGAGCAATCCGATACGTATTTGAAGTATCTTATTCTGTAGGTACTTGAGCATTATAACAATACTTAATTTATAAATTATATTATTTTTATCTTTTACCCGTTGAATAAGGTTGTGTGAATGTTGTTTCGCAAGTATAATGAAGAGCTGACATGCTAGTCTAGCTAGATTATCTTATCAGCCCTGGGAATAGGATACCACTAGCTATTGTTGTAACCATACAATGGGTCATTGCCGTACGGTACGAATAATACACACATAATATACCCAGTAGAGCTGGCCGACGGGCGCGTTAAACATGTCAGACCTATTGTAAGCTACCGGCTGGGTAGTAACTTCAGATCGATCACAGTGTCAGGATATGTACATTGTCGATCAATATTGCCTAGTCCTCAGTTTTGCCAGAATGCCGTTGTCTTTTAAGTTGAGAGTAGGCACACGACAATTGACTTTTACAGTAAAGTCATTGAGTATAACAATGATATATCATACTTCAACTGGCGAATGTGTGATAAATCTATTGAATATATATTATTACGCCGTGTGCGCACGCATGGGTGCTCAAACATGAGATAGCATCTGCAAAATTCTAAGTGTAAAGAAAGTCGAGTTTTCCAGCCATGCATATGTATGGTACTCGAGGGTAGCGGACCGAGACTGACACGGTTGCACTCTTACAGTTGGGATAGAACACTGGCCGCCTAGTGAACTTAACTCACTGATATTTGCGTTTAAAACTCCGTAGTAAACACCACAGATAACCAATGCGTTGCAAATAGTGTTGAATTATTTATTAAAATCGTATCTATTAGAGCGTTTGTTATATTGTATAGTCACTACAGTTGATACATGTGATGTTAAAAATAATACAAATAGCTCATGTTCATATTTTATTTACATATTTATAGACCGTGTCTATCAACTGTGCGAGTTTGTAGATCAGCGTCAAAATCCTAATGCACTTACGAGACTGCTGTCCGCCCGTTAGCTACGCGTACGGTACGCGTGTCGTCCTAATTTGTAAAGCAGTTGGGTCTATATTCCCTCACCAATAGTTCTATTGTGTTAATGTTCACTTATGCGGAACTAACGGATGCATCCACCAAAGTATTCTCCACACGTCACAAATAGTTTCCGCTACGGTTGTCCAGGCCTAGGCTAGTATGCTTTAATTGTCGCGCGCAGAGACCGATGGATGCGCGCCTCCACGCGATGTTAGCTGTAAGTAGACGTGCACTGAGCTCGTTGTTCTTGTAACTCGCTTGATTGAGACAATAGAGCTTCATGAGAAAGCGGAAGATCTTGTTCTAAATCTTAGATTGACCATGACGCTACCAAGAGCGCTTACGTGGATAAAAAAATGCTCCGTTGATTACCTAGCCTACGACGTTTTATTTCGTTTATTCGCTAGATCTCAAAAACACGGTTATTGGAACTAGCAATGTTGCACATGTTTATCTCAATAAATCCGCTGGTTAAAAATATTCTGCTTTATTGGTATTACAATATATAATCTAGACTGCATATTAACTGTCAGAACTGTTTTTCGAAGAATTGTATCATATATTTTAGTTGGAATTTAAATATTGGTATTGGGCTGGGACTTTCGGCAACGCTAGTTCGCCTTTGGATAGTATTTTTTTGATAAACACCTGCGTAACTGTGATTTGCAACATCATAAGTACGTTATTTCTTCAATATCTCACCTCTATATTACGTTTAAGCACGTATGGCTGATAAGGCTACTATGACGTACCTTCGTTTTGATAGTTTTATTTCATCCGTTGTTTCCAACTCCTAATGATAAATACGGAATACTAATAAAATATGGTACAAGAGTTTATTTGGCTTAACGTGATAGTATATATATAAATAGATAATATATATATAAATAGTTTATTTATATATATATTATCTGAAAATCGCTGTCGCTATACGCTATAGACAGCTCGCTTCCCTTCTTGAGAAAGCTGGCAGATTTAACATATGTACTACATAAATTGGTACCTAATCGAGCAAAAATAAATTTATTTTAAAATATTAAATAGGTCAAATCGGGGCTAAGATACTACTATTGCTTAAATATTGACGATCCAGCTTCACAGATCGTGGTCATCATGAAGGTGGATCGTCAATATTTAAGCAATAGTAGAAGATACCCACGACGACTTCAGTTTATGTAGTAACCATTCCAAGAAACACATTAACAAACCTCTTTTGCATACAGTAAGTCCGTTGTGGAAAATAACGGAATAATGATAGTCTGCAATAATGTCTTGTGCAAACTGGTAAACGGGCTTGGAGAAAATAAATAAGTATAACTTTATAAACGTATATGAAGTATAAGTTGACAGGTGTCCCATCTCGTTCCTCAACTTTCCTTACGATACGTCACCGACACGGCACCGGTGCGTTGAACTGATCAGTTCTAAAGGGAAAAGAGTTAGATATGTACGTTAACTTGTATTTCCTGCATTACCTATACATAACACAAAACATCTTGTTTGAGGTGACGTGTAGATAAAAATCTTGTTTTATTCTACACGTTGCGATATCCCCAGACTCATACCTTCTTAAAGAGAAAACCATCATACTACTAAATCCTTGATGCATAATCGAGAATTAAGTGGTATTTTCTTCTGATTGATCAGAGCCATTGGAGAAAAGAAGACCGATTTGAATACCGCAAGTCCGCAACGAACGCAAAACGTCAGTTCAACACATAGCGTGTTTGGGAACGCACGTTCCATATGCCCCTTGTTACGTCTATTTACGTAGTACGTGATTTGGCAAACGTTGGGCCAATATTTGCACTACGAGATGGGAGTACAGTTTGGTGAAGTGTTGTTAGAGTGCGGTGAATTAAACTTACGACATACGATGAGTTAATGGACTACTGATCTTCGCAAATGTTTGTAGACGGACGTGGTTAGTACTTTTGGATTAATTTTAAGGAGTATCGAATTATCAACGTGTTTGACAATGAGCTTTGTATTGGGATAATTTTTTTTATTTCACACCGAGACGTCTCAATTTAAAAGTAAAAGAGAACGGCGATTTTTCTTATTAGAAGTTGCGTGTTTCATTGTAATAATTGCATTCATAAATGTCACAATACGTACGCACATGCAATGAGTACCTAGTATATGTAAAATTTCTGCTTACAGTTATTACTTTCTCACATATTTAGAATAAAAATTTCAAGCTCTTTATTCAATTAAAAAGAAAGTTTTGTACAATAAGTGTTCGCAAAATATTTGAATACATTCGCATGGCCTTCTAGACCTATACCGGCGCCCTATACTTACCTAGGGCTACAGCTTGAAAGTTTCCGTTCGACCTTGCCCTCCAAGGTTAGCAATGTCCATGAAGACCAAAAACCTCTGCGGATGTTTTCTCGATACTTAACTGCGGTTATTGTTTACAGAATACAATAACGTTGGTCTTAACCAACGGATATACGCTTTTAAAACGTACATTAACTGAGTGGAGAAAATCACGCTCAACTTTCCTCTGTATGACTTTCCAACTCCTAATGATAAATACGAGACTGCTATCTATTGAGGTTTGAAAGCTATTGTTGTCTGAAAAAACATTGATAGTACGAAATTTATCAGTACATAATATTTGCATGTTAAATCGTTCAAAGTAAAGTAATTATTTTTTTACTAGTATATAGAAATTTTGCTTAGTATGAGTAAGTCCTAATTTGGGTCCAATATTATAATATTAAATAACAATAAATTCAGAATCAATCAAACAATAAATAATATTTTAAAGCTAATGTATGTGTATACACATACGATAGCGTGTACTTGAGTTGCTATTTTAGTCTCAATTTGGATATGATTCAAAAATGTATTTGTGTGATCTTGATTGACATAAAGAGGTGCACGAATAACATTATATAAACTTATTTGGTCTTTGTAATGTCTATGATGACAGAATTGGATATTTAGATCGTCTATATTACACGTCATATACGTTCTTAAACATTGTGTAATGTGATAATAATTAGCATTTTTCCAATATTAAAGATGGGAAAGTCTGCGAGCATGGATAGTTATCACTCAATGACGCAACGACGGATTGAATGTAATTTTAATAAAATCAAATCAAATAATTTAATTCAGACATGAGTCCTGAGAAAATGTTATTATTACCAGGATTTTTTTAAACTAACTGTGAACACGAACTATTTCTGTAACGCCAAGTCGCCATTAACTATCAGTCGTTTCATGACCGTTCCCAAACTTAACATTATCTATAATTTTAAAGAAAGAAAAAGAAACAGTGTCATAATCCCACATATTTATATGAATGATGTGAAGCAATTTAAAGTAGCTATTTGTCGAACAAATGAGTATTAAATTGCTCGTACTATTTCTTAGAAACCTGAGAAGCTATGGAAGTAATCGTGGACAATCGACGACAAAGATTCAAATTGTTCAAACAGACCGAATTTCCTTGATAGCTGAATTCGATTGGCTACTTCAAATGGGAAATAAATTAGCATCTTTAATAAGGAAACTGGTGGGGTATTCGCTGGACGATTGCCAACGACACAATACATCTTCGTCAAAGGCTTTGATGTCACCACCTTTATTTGATAATAAGGATTTAAAGACGTGTATTATGCAAAGGATTTGTGTGTAAGCCTTGGTGCTGTGCTCACTGCCCGTTTGCTGACCGTTAAGTTTTAGGATTAATCCAGCGAATATATAAGGGTTAAACAAATAAAAGCCCATAATTTTTATGGGTTTCTTAATAATTACCGCACGCTTTTACAGAATACTTACACAGGACGTTGTTGATTTTTGTTTCGGTATTTTTTTAATTAACTACTGCAAGATTTCCATCTTATTATTTATACTCTCTTATGGAAATAGTAACCTACCCTCTAAAATGTTCTATTACCGGTCTATTTAATTCGGTTAACGAGTAGTTACATAACTTACAATAAATAGAACACTACTACTATATTATAGCACCCGTGGGAATACATTGCATCGATAGTGGCTAATTATTTAACATATTTCATTCATTCATTCATTCATATCATCACGACAAGTCCCTAACGGGGACATATTAAAGTAGAAATAAGTAAGTGTAAATATTTATTAATATTGAATATTTAAACATAGCATATAAGCACTGAACTCCCATGCAAATAACATTAAAAAACATACATTTTCATTAAAAAATTATATCCAGTCAGGTAGGTACGGGGAGTTTGCTGTCGAATATCACACTCTAGCTTGGTTGATTAGCATAGTACGTCCCGACAAGGACCCAGCTCGTTTCATTACGTCATCAGAACAAAGCACGAACTAAATACGTAACAGCGAATATATATGAGAGATTATCGTAAGTTTCTGTGCCAAAAATGATACCAACATGGCTCTTTGTGTGCGAGTACGTCGACTTGAAATCAGTGTGCCTCTTTTCCAATGCCATCGAGGTTATTGTTTTATTATTTCAGTAACACTCATCATTGTTGTTTGTTACGGAAATTGCTTAACTCTGTGATGTGGATTTTATGTACCCGTGTTGTATATATGTGATTTCAACGAAAATGTCTGTAGTTCGATTTGTGGAAATATTTTCAAGTAATCCATTGCTATCAAGTTATTTTAAACGGGCTCTCTCCCAACCTTTACTTGAATTTAGAAAGCTAAAAAAAATTTCCATGTATAAAGCAGATAGATTTATCCCTATAACACTCTTGAATAATGATGGAAATATCACGCCATGGTCACGACGCCCTTACCTACCCTAACGGCTTTTAGTACTGTTAGAGTTTTGGTACTACCTACTATTTGGATAAGTTCTGAGTGTGTTCTGAGCTAATTGAAATGAAAATTATTATTATTATCATTGTTATTATCTCCTTTTGCCTGAAAATGTCTCAATAGGCATGTAGAAATCCGATGGAGTCTATGAATATAGGTAAGAGATACACGTGGCGGATTTCATATCATCCCTATTTTTATATTGCTAATATTATACTGATGTAGCCAACTTGTTCCGCTTATAGATTCGTACCGCACTGTAGTAACGACTAGCAAAGTGAGAACTATAAGCGCTTATTTATCTTTCATGTGTAGAGAGAGATGAGACGCCCGTATCTTCAAGGAGCAAATATATCTCCACGTTAGCATGACAAGCTTAATAGACGGATTTAAAGTTTAATTTACTGTAATGAGTTACTTTACTTTATGGACCACGGTTTATTGAGCAATTATGTACACTATACGAATATGGAGGTCGTGTAATTGTAAATGCTCAGGGATCCAACTTGCATTATATTTTGATACGAAGATAATTATAATAATAATATATAATATATCCTCACGCCTTCCCACTAGGGTCTCCGAAGATAATTATCGACTTTATATCTAATTCACAAACAAAATAGAACTTGTTTAGTTAACGAATTAAAACAAAAATAAAATACTACTACTACTACTACTACTACTACTACTTTACTAAATTAAACTTAATGATTAATTAACATCTATTTTAAAAGAATGTAATGTACGTTACGTTTGAGAAACCACTTTTGATAAAGATTACCCATTGTCACCATGTAGAACTTTAATGCCCGAAAACTGTGTCGTTCCTCAAATTGTATAGTCGTAAACGTGATGCTTAGTAATGCTTATCGTTTTGTTTGATACATTTTTATATTTACTCCTCAGAAAAAAACCGCAATCGTTTGATATACCAACAGGGTTCGACGCAGTCCCCGTGTCAATTAAACGGTTCAAAACATTTGACCTGAAGTAAACAAATAAAACAATGTATAAAAACCTGCATAAAATATAACTTGACCCAAATTACAAGTCAAAATAAGGAAATTACTGATATTGACCTTAAAACATTAACTTCCTGCGAACGTGGACAAAAGTGCCGATGTCTTACGATGCTGCTTTAGTGCATGTTGACAGGTTAACTACAAAGACTCATAATCTGTGTTAATACGTACTCTTCCTTCGTTCCTTTGTCCAGTCCAGGCCAGCTCTCTTGCTACTCCCTTGTTACTACCTTGCTCCTTGCACAGGGGCCTGGCTGGCCGCCTTGACCTCACCTTTGCTCGGTTATGTAGCAAAAGTTCCCGGAACTCGCGAGAAACATTACAAAAAAGACGTTTCTTTTGAGAATTAAATTATTTTCCGTATGACTTTCTTTAAATATCGCGCTGTTTTCGTACATTGGGCATACTACATGATACAATGTAATTCGATCAAAATTCAACGGTTATTGTGCTCGCTGTATATATGCCAATTAATAAATGTACTCCCATTTAGTGATTAGTATGAATAGCGCCTAATCAATAGATAATAAGTAGGGCTGTGAATGAGAGCAGTCTTAAGGAGGCTGAATATTTATTGTACTGACAAGTCATTAGGTACACACAAACTAATTTGAACAAGTGACTACGATGTCGTGTATTTATAACAGCTCTGTCCTCTTTAGAGAAACATATGACTTCGGTAATATGTGACTTGTGTCGTTGGGCAGATGACCCTTCTAGGGCGGGCGGCTACTCGGTGCGGCCCCCTGACACACATACAGACACAACTAAAATTAGATTTGTGATTCTCACTCTAGGACTATACGCTAGACGCAAACCGACGTATTTATAGAGCGGGTCACGCGACCGAAATAATGGTGTAAATGAACTATTGCCGGCTACTGTCTCTAAAACAGTTAGCTTATACAATAAATCTAATTACAATTAGATATTAATGATTCACTTCGATATCTACTTATAAGCTGTCATAGCTTAATAATATTCTCAGCTTTTTTTGAGTTGAAGACTGTCAAGTCTGAATAACTTGCTACCTGCCACTGAGCAATGAGCTTAAAATAACTTTTATAAAAGCTGTAATTGTCCGTTTTATTTCAGCAGCTATGCGTATTGCACGAGATATCCTATATAGAATAGATCGAACGGGTATACTTTCAAAACATTATATTTATACATTTTATTATAACATCGTTATTGTTACATATCTTTAGGTATAATTAACTTCTTATTACACGATCACTTTGATCTTATTACTAGAATTAGCTGTCTTTCCGAAATGATTTCTCCGTTCATACATTCATGTCGTTACCCATATTCTCAGAAACCCAATATAGGAAGCGTTTGTTACTTTGTTCGTCAATACGTGCACCTAATAATGTCTTCTTAATGCTTTCTTAAAATACTGAAATCACTTTTAAATGGATTTTAAACATCATTGGCTTTCATTGAATGTAGGTCGAACAAACATCCTATTAGTGAGCTTTATGTTCTGATGTATATATTGTTTTATTATCACTTTAGAGTTACAATTTAATGCATTCCAACATTTCCCTAAACTCTCAACTATACTGTGGCCGACCCCAGCTATACAATTTTTAAGACTACTCGAAGTGACGTTCCGAATTTCTTAACCCACTTTAATGGTTTTCGCATTAGTTTTCGCCGTAACTAGGTTAGACCAGTTGTCAGATATTTGTATGCTTCATGCGACTGAACATGTTTTAACATGATGGTTACAAGCACCGGTGCTTGCTGAAAATATGTCTCTATGCCTCCCACGAGGCTGACGTGACGTTCTCCTAAGGGGTGACGTAAGAGAAGATAGCTTGATGATGATGATGAGGATGATTATTAATTTGCCTTTGAATTACATAAATACAAATCATGGTGTCAATTCCCTTACGGGGTAGGCAGAAAGTAAAGCGCCAGCACTTTCTAGACTTACATACCTCTTTCTCTTCGTCCACATGTATCAGTCTCTTCACACATGCTAGCCGGTTGAGTGTGGTTTCTGAATTATCTCCTTAAAATACTATAACTCCACTACTGATAATTCAGTTTATGTAAGTTCTAAAACCGTTTATGTAATATGTAATATATACATACATTACATATATACTTAATGTTATATCCCAATAAGGAGAATACACAAATACATTAGATTGAAACTGTGACACTAAAGACGTGATTGTATTTATTCATGTCCAATGGTTTTAAGGACAATGTTTATGTTTATGTCAACCACACTAAGCACCGGAACTAAGTGTCAGATTACCAATAAGGCTATACAATCCGCCCAATAAAGGACGATGGTGTATTCACGACACGGTGTCCAACGGCCCCGTTACTCCGCACTCTTAAGTAGAATACTGATACAAAACACGAATGCCACCAGATACAAAGACTTCATGGTAATGATTGTCTTTGTGGTCGGTACCCGCGGATGTAGGTATCTGGTGCGGATCACGACCATCCACTGAGATCACCGCTATTGTGAAAGTTCTTATGACATATTTTCTGACTAATTCGTCAAAGTTGTTCATTCTTGCTTCATTACTTTAAGGAATTACAAAAATACTAATGTGATATGCGATATATGAGCATAATTTATATATATATGTATTATACCACACGGGTGGCAAACAAACATGCAGTCCGCCGATGGTAAGCGGTTACCGGCGTCTATAGACGTTAGCAATTTGTGTAGCAATCTATATGTCAAATATAGACGAAAACTCATATCACTCAAATCATCAACTCATTCATGACATCCAGCACACAGGAGACTTAAACACACAAACTCTATATTTGAATAAATTTGTTAAATGATGAATTAATGATGAAATCAGTTATAATGGCTGTACGAGACGGGTAACATGCGATATGTATGCTCGAGATAAAAGCTAACTCCCTGTGAGATAAGTTCCTAGCAGGAGGTAATTGGGTAGTCAAGATAGGGCGCGTGGTAAATGAGCACAAAAAGTGGAGACCAGGTTTGCAGATTTTTTTTTAACTTTTACTAGCGCCAGACCTAAAGAATAAAAATAGAGATGGACGAGAGCTTGATGAATCGTACGTTAAGATTAGTAGTCATCTTTGAAAGTAATCATCAGAACTATGGTGGCGTAGGCGCTTCCGTATATATTACTTGTGGTTAGGGCTACGGTCTGTTCATTTAAACAGATCGAATAAGGAGTTATATGGATCGAAGTAACAACTTGCTATTGTACTATAAATAAATTTTACAATCAATACTCGTTTTAAATTCACCATTTAAAACCGGTAGGCAACTTGCAATTTAATCGTCTGCAGTCAAATTTTATTAATGCAGGATTTTTTGCTATGACTTGAAACTCGAAAGGAAATATTTGAACGTAATATTTTTTTTACTTATGTTGTGTAGCCCTATTTTGTCATGCATTAATTTGACGTTTCAACGAGCCCAATTGATGCCCACGCGCTGCTGCCTGACCCTCCGAGCCATTCACAAAATTACTATCGAGAGTTGAGACATCATCCGTAATAATTATTCTTGATAACTTCCAATGTATTCTATATTGTACTACTATAGTATTGACTCCTTTCTTCATGCGTTTTCTTACTAAAAGATATAATAAATATAAAAATAAATAAATATCCTCACGCTTTCCCACAAGGGTCCCCGAAGGGGTAGGCAGAGGTGTATAGGTAATACCCAAACACACCCACTTTCCGCCAGAGGTATATTAGGTGCTATAATATAATCTTACTTCTTACTAATATTATAAATGTGAAAGTTTGTAAGTTTGAATGTTTGTGGTTCTCTCACGGTCAAAGGGCTAAACCGATTTGGCTGAAAGTTGAAATCGTGATGGCTTATACCTAAGAATAGGACATAGGCTACTTTTTAGCCCGAAAATTCAAACTTCCTTCAGGAATTAAATTTGCCTTATTATTAGTAGTAATTCAGATTTGCATCAAAATGATATCAATACTCCTTAGTGCTTTTGATTTAAATAACATTTTAGTGTGTGTTGTGTGAAATGTTTGAAAACTCAATCCTGTCATTACAAAAAATCCAAATAATTCGATGTTCTAGTATTATAAAGGCCTAAGTTTTTATGTTGCTCTTTCATGGCATAGCGGCTGAACCGATCCTAGCAGGAAAATATTCGCCCTCCGCCCACGCGGGCGAAGCCGCGGGCATAAACTAGTAAACGATATCGCATTCCTAAATAAGCCTTAAAGGGTGGTTGATTTAAGAAGACAGGTTAAAAACCTGGCGGTCAATACCAATGAGTAATTCTTAGCTTATTCTAAAGTATTTTATAATATCTAGAAGCCAAGGGAAATCTTCCTACATTTGAAGAGAAATTCAATGACGTAAGAGACGGCGGTTGATTTACTATTCATTACGTTAGCACCGAAATATGTACATATATCTCAGGAAAAGGAGCAGAGGGGTAGACTGACTATGACTGGCCTTGGGAATAGGCAAAAGGATATATAATATATTATAGAAAAATAAATAAATCATATCTATTTTTTACGAAGTAATAAAAATATGTATGTATGTACTTTTTTTTGTATTGTCTCTCGTAGCGTGAGTTCCGGGAACTTTTGCTACTTAATGGGCAAAGGCGAGACCTAATACTCTCTGTACCGTACTCTTTGTACCGTAATTTACATACTCTAGACTGTTTAAGCTGCGAAGAAATTAATAAACGAAGCTATATTTTTATCACTAGGCGGAAATGGGCGCTGGTATCTGTTGCTGCAACGCTAATGACGCGTGAACTCTATAGGGTTGCCAATGGACCGCGTGGGAACGTTACGGGTTCATAAAGAATACAAAGTTTCACATCCGATTTAATATTTGCCTTTTTTGATATAACATTATCAATCTTATTTGCACTATCGTAGGGTTTATAGTTTTAAGCTATTTTAAAAACTAGCATGATCAAAGGAAAGATGCTACATGGTTGGAACTGAAGCTTTTAAATAGTCAACCCGAAACGATTTGAAGGTCATTGAATCGCCGAGTTTAAACAATTGAAAACGTTTGCATCGACATTAATTTTATGGGCGCATGATTGGAATAATAAATATTGTCGTCGATTTCACTTTGTGGTAGATTGGCAAGGGCTTGTCTAGATGTGTTGATGAAATTTAGAAAGCATTAAATACATTTTATCTAACATCAGTTGTACCTCACGGTTACACTTGAGTGATTTGATTTCTTTTTCGGGTATAACATATTCTTTGGGGATGGTTTCGGTAAATATCAAGTAAAAATTGCTCGAAAACTGAATTTAATTAAAGTAAAAATTATTCTCCACTAAAATATGGCTTAATAAAAAACGTAAAGCAAATTGGTACCTATATGAAAAAAAAAATATGCAATTAAATATGCATTTTCAAAAATCTTCATCGTCAAATCAAAAAGAATCCATAATTCGCGATATTAGTGTAAATTGAGAAAGGTATGCTGAGATGGTTTGGCCATGTCGAGAGAATGAATGAAGAACGATTGACGAAAAAAGTGTATAAGGCGAGTGTGAATGAAAGTGTTGGAAGGGGTAGACCTAGACGGACGTTTCTAGACCAAATTAGGGACTAAACCGAAGAGCATGTATGAAGAGAATAATGAAAGTGGACGAAGCGAAAGAAGTATGTAAGGATCGTAGCAAGTGGAAAGAAGTGGTCTCTGCTTAGCCCTCCGGGAAAGAGGTGTGATTATATGTATGTATGTATGTATTAGTGTCAGGGGGAGGGGGTCATCTCAGAACACCTCACCAAGGGAAAGTGGTAGTCGAAACATTTACTAAATTATCTAACGTAGTTAATGGATGCTCCCTTTGTGTTGATTCAGCTAAATATAAAGCAAAAATAATTCCTGCCAAATGTCGTCCAATCCCGTTTAGCCGTTGTGATGCGAATGAGTGGCAAACATCGTCACAAACAACGCAGATCCATGGTAGTCGAGTGGTTAAAGTCTAGATTTCTCATTCGAACCACCACAACTTGAGCTTTATGAACAAGGAATACGTCTAGGTAAATACGTAAATAAGTCATAAAAGTATTTACAGTGGCGTCTGAGAGACGGCGACCGACTCGCCTGTCACGTTGGGCGAAAAGTGAGTGCTCCTCACCATAGCGGGAGTCGTAAAGACATAGAATCATAATTAAGAAAGTTATTATAATTGCGGATTGCGCAACTTGTAGTGTTTTCTACAAACCATTATACTTATGTATGTGTTGTAGTTATGGTATTGTAAGCACATAATTATGTTAGCATTACATAGCTAATGTGATGGATAAAATTGTTAGCATGTGAGGATGAAGTCTCTTTACGTTGTGGTTTACTTACACTACGGACTCAAATGATCTTGATGCATTGGACAGGGTCATATGCATTGCAGTTGCATAGTTAAAGAACTTCGAGCCGGTGGTTTCCTTGAGCCATACCCAAGTTGCACGAGCGACGAGGCAATAGAGTTTATGGATTAGTAATTACGCCATGAGGTCGCAGCTGTATTGTATCAAATATGAATTAAAAGTACAATTTTAGTTGATCCAAAAAAATTTGGTAAAAAAATCGGTAAACTTAAGCTGTAGCAGATTATTTATAATGTGTTTCTGAATACTTGATAAAATTACTTCGTATAGAAAACTGTATGTATGCATATTTTAATCTCCTTGTAAGAACGTGACTGCACTACTGCATTTCTAAAGAAACTCCTTCCACAAGTGTCCCCGAAGGGGTAGGCAGAGCTGTGTAGGTAGTTCACACACACCGTCTTTTCGCGAGAGATAAATTTTAGGTGCCAGTTTGAATAACATTTTCTAAATATACCACAATCAAATGGGAATCATACATAGCATACCATTGTTTCTACACGCCGAATATAACTTTTATTGTCTCTTGCCCGTGTGAACACTATTGTTGTGTAATTTTTAACAAACAGAGGAAGCGTGCTGGTCTCTATTAGCACTGGCATTTGGAATAACGACACTGATTTTCAGAGACAAGCTTCGTAAGTGTATTGTAAGTTCTTAAGGAGCTGATGCACTACACGGCACTTTCTTTTTGTCGGTGAAACTTCAATTGCAACGATGAATTTATATGCAAATTATTATGTATATATGAAAAATTATAAAACCAGATTTTAAGATAAAAAGAAATACTTTCTTGTAAGGTATTAAAATGGTCCCTTCTATGTAGGTAGATTTACCCCGCAGGTTTACCCGTGAAGACTTAAATATATTTCAGAGATAAGCTGGAACTATTACGAGCAAAAATGTTATATAAAATAGCGTGTATTACATGCAAGTGTTGTTCTAACAGAACCTCCCCGAGTGGCCGGCGTGGGGCCTCGAGGCAAGCGGGTGCAGACACCGCAGCCGACGCGCACGCCAGCGCCCACATTGCCTGCACCACCGCCTGCGTCGCCACCTCGCGAGCAGGCCGCTGCGCTCGCACACGCCGCCAAGGGTGTTGAAGCTTTGGGGGTCTTAGTCCAGTATTTGGTGTTTCGTGTATGTATGACATAACTTGAGTATTTATGAGTTTTACTGTACCTACATTAGAAGGAAATACCTAAGAAATACATTTCTTTCTTAGGTATAGTAAGAAAGAGTATGTAGAATATATAATAAGAAAGGGATGAGGAGTGAGATGACTTACATGGGTCAGAATAAAGAAAACGTCTGCCATGTCGTATAGAGAGGCTAATGAGATTACGCTCGGCGGAGGCAAACGGCAAGAGTTGGATCAAGACGCCAACAATCGCGATGATAAGTAGATACAAATATGAAGGCTACTCATATATCGAACATATTGTCCCCATTAAGGGCCACTTAATGTTTCATGGTACAACGACGTCATTGCGATTAATGATTGTTTATATTTCATTTCCAGTTGGATGCACTCAATGGCAGTTCTTGGCGATTGGAAGCGGAGCGTTGGCGCGGGGTTGCTGCTGCTGAACGTAGCACTGCTACCCGCGCTGACCGGGATAGACAACAACGTGCGCAAAAGGATCTTGATACTAGTAAGTTGAACTTGATTATATACAAAAACTTTAATCCACCCCTCTCTCTATGGTGAAGGAAAACATCCAGAGGAAACCTACACACGTTTGTCATTGTCAGATCACCTGCAATATTTAAAGCGACTACATTATATACTCAGCCACTATGTTCTTTCATTATGGAATGTTATTCTAAAATCCATAAATAATTAAACAAAACGTCATCTTGTATTCTACCAGTCGCCGAATGCCTGAGTAAGATCTCAGAGCTGGAGATGGAAGTGTCGACTAAGGAGGACGCGAACGCACGTCTCCAAGCCACACACTTCGAAGAGGTCACTGCTCTCGCAAACGACATCAAGGGACTGAAGGTAACGGTTTTATTTGAACTTCCCCCGAATCCTACTATCCTAGACCTAGTGATAGTGTTAATGTGAGTGTTTGTGGGGATGTTTATGACTCAATCACGCCAGAATGACTGAATGGAAGAAATTTTGCATATAATGTTAAAAAAAAACAATAAATGAATTAACATTTCTCACGCGAATGAAGCGACGGGGCTCACACGATTATGGCGTTTAAATTTACAATACTTGAACGTCATCTCATAATTTAACGTTATACTTGATCGGTCTTTCACACTGAAAATTACGATTGATAGTGTAATCATTGGTGAATTCTGTTTTGTCAAATGAATGAGGTCGATTGTACCCTAACAGTACTAATTTCGGTTAATGCTCTCAATGAATGACTGATTATGATCAATTTAAATGACCTTGTGAGATGAAGGAAATTAGGCCTATTAGGACTCAAACATAGGTAGTACTTTTTTAGATGGATTACAGTAGAACGTAAACCTATTTATGGATTTGTATACTGTATTACTATTAAATAGGGTGATTGACGTATGCATATTATATGAGTATATACTTAAAGTGAATTCATTTATGAGCTGCTGATAGCCCGTAATCAAGTACGAGACCTTAGTAAGGCAGTTACTTCTTAGAATTTCACAAGTTTGATCAGCTAGCTACACAGTGAGGGTGGCTGTTAAGTAATCATATAATAATAAAATGTTTTGCCCAGGATACAATTGAGTCGCTGAAACACGAAGTGGCGGAGAGTCGGGCACGGTTGCACGCGCATAGCGAGATCGAGCGCACTTTGCGCGCTCAACTTGAAGCGGCACGAGCTGAAGTGGACCGCCATCCGAGCGCTCCCCCGTCGCCCGTATCGCTCGGGTCGCCCGAGTCGTCCATGTCACCAGATACAACGGCTTCGTCGTGCGACAAGTCGTGCAACATGTGCGACGCCGCCTGCGATCCACTTTGCTGCGAACCCGACGACTGTGAGATCCAACTCACCGTCAATGAGGAACTAAGCACGGACGCTAACGAACTAGCGGCGGAGGTTAATAAATGCATTGTACTTTATAATTTTTTTTAAATATTAAATTTATAAAAAAAAAATATTGCGATTACTAATTAATTATGAACTCTGAAGATCCCAAATGTAGTAAATATGTAATGTTTCGATTGTAGGTACGGTCGCTACGTGCTGTGGTGGAGCTGAAGCAAGCCGAGGTAGCGTCGCTGCGTGCAGCACGTGGCCAGTTGGCGGCGGAGCGCGAACGACGTGCGGCGGCCGAGCGCGAGTCCCGCACCGCGCGCCACGCTGCGGAGGAACTGCGCGAGCGCGCTGTCGCACGGCAGCGCGATGCGGACCGCTTACGCGACGACAATCGTCGATTGCGCGACGCCGCTGCACGCGACCGCGACCACGCCGCGCGACTCGCTGCCCTCAACGAGGAGCTACGGTACAAGCTCCGGCAAAAGTCGCAGGTCAGTTGCGTTTAATTACTTTGCTTATTTTTTATATCTACTAGCCTTGTGAGTCGTAATGGTCTCACTATGTGGGAATTTTGAGAAAACTCGAATTGGATTATTTCGTAAATACATACATATCATCACGCTGAGTCACTTACGGGGTAGGTACAGAGAGTTAAGCGCTAGTTCGCCGCGGTAAACAGTGCGATAAATTTACGCAATGTCAACAATAATTTCAAACAGATTTGACCCGTCATCGTTTTAAGGACCAATCTACTGTTATCTCACATCTAACCTAGCAGGCCTCAGTATCCTAAGGCAGACCAAGATATTTTCAAATATTTGTATTTCGATAAGAAAGTCATCAAGGCTATGCTATCATGTACCTTGGTGTTATCTTCTAATGTTTGTATTGGCTCAAGATTTGATGTCGCTTTTCAAATAAAATCAAAGCAAAATATTTTTATTTCACATAGGCCTAGTGGGCATTTATAAAACGTCGAAAAAGGTGCACGGTTCGGGTTGGTCGTTTCCATGGAGAGGAACCGGCAAGAAACTCCAAGGTTACTCTTTTCGCAGGTGGTGTCGTTGCTAGCCGGCGGGGGCTACATCGAGCGGCCGCCGGTGCGCACGCGCTCGTCGTCGGGCGACTCGGCGCGCTCCCCGTCGCCGCCGCCCGACTCGCCGCCGTCGCCCGCCGCCTCGCCGGCGCCCGACACACCGCCGCTGCCCGCCGTCAAGGGTGTCGTCGAGAAACACGACTCCGTCAGCTGGGTGCTCGAAATTGAAGAAACCCCCGAAGAAGTGGCCTCCAGGTAAAACTCGTACTTTGCATAATTTATTAATATGCCAAGTATTTATTGTCCACTAAGGTTGAACGCCCACGAATTCAAAATCTTAAACCATCTATTATTCAAGAAGAAGTAAATTAATTGTGTTAAGTAGGTACTTACTTTAATGATATAGAAATATCTAAGTCTAAAGAAGAGGGAAGTATCATAACTCCATGGCGGTGATAATATAATGTTGTTACTCATATTTATATATAATCATATATATTAGTATAAGTAAAACTAACATTTTTCAAAAAATAATAATTAACTAAGCAGTTGCATATGTCTATTTATATTTCTACAATATCTTCCCAAAAATATCAGTGAGTAATTATCTAATTCATTTGAACGGTGCCTGTAATGCAGACTGGCGCGACGGTCGTCATTCCGCGCCGTGGCGTCCCCTAGCGGCGTGAAGCGTCGCGGCGGCGGCTCGCCGGGCAGCGGCTCGCCGGCGCCCGCGTCCCCCGCGCCCAACGCCTCCAAGCTGTTCCGCCCCGGCGAGCTGGACTTCCCACCGCCGCCGCCGCCGCTCAAGGAGTCCGCAGGAGAAGCCATCTACATATACGACGATCGTCAGTACTGAACCCCACGCTCACTGCTCGGTCACGTGGTCACATGTGAGATACTAGTCTCGCGGCGCATGCGTCGCCCTCGTCCCGGGAGAACCCCCCGATTGGGATCGGGACCTGATTTTGATATTCTTGCCGGATTTAAGCTATCGCAAGGTTCGAATACTAGTTTTAACTGAAACTTGGGATCAACCGGAATGTCTTTGTATTGAAAGGAATGAATTGATATTTGTATGATATTTGCAATCTTCGCTCTAAATATAGCCATTGTTTTAATGGACTTTGCAAATTATTCATGAGCTTGAATATATTAATTTCGAGTAGTTGTGATGCAAGGTTGCTCTTTTCAGCAGAATTTTGCTTGATTGAGGTGATATAATGTTATGCTCGTAAACAATTAGAGATACTAATAAGATGTCTCATAGAAAGTATTAGCTGTCTATGCCTAGCTGAAGCGATGTACACGTATTACTTATTGCGATTTGGTCCACTCTATGTCTGTGTATGTGGTGAGTGGCCAGATGTGCAATACAACTGCCGAAGCTCCATAGATGTTTGTGTTTTTACATGATCCTGGGCTTGGCATGTATTGTTTGAAGGAATTGTGCTGCATTTTAATGGAAACTGTCATGTACCTGTGAACGGCGCCAATAAATAAAAGTACACTTCTGTTGTTTTCCTAGTCTTTCTCTCTTTCAGTTCTCCTTTCTCCCTGCATTTAGTCTTCTTCTCTTCACTATTATATACTACTTATACTACTGTCGTACTTCAAATTTAGATTTCCACGTGTTTCCTACTTTTATTGATTGGTGCGGATGTTCAAGTTTCTGATTATGTATTATTAAGGATGATAATCAATAGCTATATGTTTTATCCTGTTGAGGCGTGTCAGTTCTAGCAGGTTGTTGTAATTAGCAATATTATGATATTATACATATAAGTATTTATATTGTTTTTGTATCCATGATCGTATTTTAACTTGATTATTATAGTTTATCGCGGTTGTTGGCACTGAATTATTTTGTACAAATAACAATTTTAAAGATGGAAAAATTAACATAGTTTGTAAGATGTGTATGCGTTAGTACACTATCGTTTTTAATGGCAGTTAGAAGCTCATTTCGTAAAGTTGTAGCGTATGCCACAATGTAGAAGCTTTCGTTTTATTTTTAAATATGTTATCTGTAATGTGGTACCCTCATAGAATCATCTCAACTGTACCAAAGAGTCGCGTTCATCTCCACTCTTTGCCATGTTCCTTATGTTTCACTAATCTATAATCCTGCAGGGCCCAACTGGTAGCAAGCTCGGGCTGGTAATTTGAAACTTTTATTTATTTTTTAAGCTAAACTTTATTAAACATAATACCATTCCAAATTAAGAATTGTAAGCAAAAATAATTATTACGTGATTACGAAGGATATTAATATAAAAATAAAATAGTATGTTAAAATGCTTGTAGTTTTTCTGATGAAACCTCTTCAAATGCAGTATGAAGCTGATGTAATAAGTGCACACTCACTTTTACTTATTTACCTTATAAGAACGACTAACACTAATAAGAATGAAGTTCCACCATGATCTTCGTGACCTGAGAGTTGATCGAAGCTGAGCCAATTGAAGATTGTTTAAAAACAAGGAATACTTATCGTATTATGTCTTCTCACTTTATTTCACTTGAAGAGCTGTAATAAAGACAGGTGTACTAACATACTTAGGGGAGATCCACAAATTACGTGAGGTGTTTTTTTGAATTTTCTGTCCCTCCCTCCCCCCCTGGTGAGATGTTGTGAGATTTTATTCAACCCCCGCCCCCATCCCCCAATCTCACGTGAGATTTTAGTAGAGTATGCATTATAAAAATCTTGATAACTCATTTTAAATTAGTGAGAGCATATACTACACATAGCAGATACACACGGACAGGTTGGAACCTGTCCGTGTGTCGCTGCCATTCAGCTCGTACGCTCTCTAGTGGAGCGCCTGGAGCATTCAAAACCGTAAAACCTCGGATTAGAGTTACAGTGAATGAATTAATATGATTGATATGGGATATTGTTGTTTAGACTATAAATTGCAATGTTTACCCATAATTTTTTTGTGCACTTAATTTTTTCATTGTTTAACAAATTATTATAAAATTTTAATGTTTGACCATATATTTTCACTTTAAACAGTAATTTTTTTTTATTTATATGTTAAATCTTACCTGAGTAGACATCTAGGAACATTTTTCGAAGATACCTGTGTATAAAAATAGCAGTAGGGATCTCGAACAGGTAGAAAAACATGGAGGGGAGAGCGGAGCGACAGCTATTATGTACAATGGAATTTCTTGATCAGTTTAATTATAAATGAAATGTACTCTATTGTGTACATTTAAAAAAATAAGGTAATTTATTACGACTAATGAAAAGAAAAAAAAATTTTAGTACAAAATCTGTTTATTTAAATATATTACATTGTTGTCTACATTAAATATTTTCTTCTACTTCATCTATCTGTATAATAGGTGAAGTATTGGAACAACTATTTCCACTGCACTGTAAACATGCTACACTGCAGTATAAACCACTTTTTCGGCATCCACACGCAGCTCCACGTCCCTTTTTGCAATTACAAAATAACATTTGCAATAAATTATCTGGAGCAGGCAATTGATTCATTATTATTGGGATGTACATGTTATTGGAATACTTCCATCCCCAATTTTCAATCACAACGTCATTTCCTAGCCAAACCTGAATTTGTAGGTACACTCTTTTAAGGTGCTCAAACGCTGCATCAGTTGTTGGAGGCAGTGATGACAAAAGAACACTCGTTTTTTTGGCTGTTGCTTTTATGAAAGAATTGAACCTCAATGTATTTAAATCATGAGTTTTAGACGAAGCGCCATATAAACTCAAAATACACGCTACACCTGCTTGCAATACATTATTGGGGTCTTCATTGATATTTTTAAACACTTTTACTGAGTCGTGTAAATCAATCCGTTTCTCAAAATTTTTGGCAAATTTAATTTTTCCTTTATTAAAAAACGCAGAAGTAGTGTCACAACCCGTAAAGGCATGTAAAAAAAGAATATGTTCTTTACAATTTGGTAAAGATTTCTCTAAAGATTTCGATGAAAATATCTTCTGTTGAACTTTGCCTTGGGATGGTTTTAGAAAATATATTTCACGATCTTTATCTACCAATGCCGTTAATATCACTAAGAAATCGATATCTTCTGAAACTATAACAACATCTTTTGATTCCAAATTCATTGCCGTCTCAACAATTAATTTGTCCGCATCGCTTTCCGCTTGGCATGTAAAAATATTGTTGTCAGCTAATTTAATTCTCAACATTTCTATCAAGCGAATTTTTTTTTTACTATTTGTCAAAAAAAATTCTTGAGCAATTTTTAAAGGCATATGTTTATCAAATTCAATATCTGCACATTTATTTTTTAATGCGCGACGATTCCGTTCGGCTGATTTAATTCTATCTTTTTTATACCCATCAAATACTATGTATGTGTTACTATTATAATTATTTTTTTAATATCTTACATAATGGTCACATATCATTGCAAACGTTTCATTTAATTGCCATTTACAACGATGTAGTAACATGCCTCCGTCGATAACATAATAGAGATTTTCTACACTTTTTAAATTAATAGAAATTTCCGGAAATAATTCGTAAAATGTTGATTTTTTTGTTTTTCGTAGTTCACCATCTTCAAATAGAGCAAGTGGATATGGTACCAATTCGTAATTCATATAATTTTTAAGTTCTTCGTCGGTTTTTTTTAAAACACAAATACGTTGAAACAGCAGTAATGGGTCAACAGGAATAATCTCGTCATGAATTTTAATTTTGCTATTTTTCGCCAATAGAGATTTTATTTTATTTTTCCTTGACATTTATTTCCTATTTATTTTTATTTATTATTTTTATTTATTATTTATTTCCTAGATGTCTACTCAGGTAAGATTTAACATATAAATAAAAAAAATTACTGTTTAAAGTGAAAATATATGGTCAAACATTAAAATTTTATAATAATTTGTTTAAACAATGAAAAAATTAAGTGCACAAAAAAATTATGGGTAAACATTGCAATTTATAGTCTAAACAACAATATCCCATATCAATCATATTAATTCATTCACTGTAACTCTAATCCGAGGTGAAAACCCCCAGGCGCTCCACTACTCGTTCATCGAGCCGCGCGTTCGGCTGACAGTGGCGCGAAAACAAAGGACGGGCTACACTGTATCGTAAACTCTGATTAAATTGAACTATATAAAACAAATATGGTAGTTTGACAGTCAGTAGTAATGTATATGTATAACGTCGAAGTATGAATGAAATCATTTTCTTTCGAATGAATTAGTGAATGATCTTAATCGTATTACAGTTATGCTTAAATCTTAAGCATGTAAAGTCGTCCCGGACAGAAAGTCGCCGTCGGGAATCTTCGGGTTCTTCGGAAATCTACAGTTTCTTACGATTTCCGACGGCGACTTTCTGTCCGGGACGACTTTAGAATCAGGATAATGGGTCAAAATAGTATAGTTTTTTTTGTTTCAATAAGAAAAAAAATTGCGTGATATTTGCCGAGACCCCCCCTCTCTCCAACGTAAGATTAGATGAGATTTGACTCGACCCCCCCTCCCCCTTAAACACCTCACGTAATTTGTGGATCTCCCCTTACTATTAATGCTCTCCATTATTTTGTTTTGTTATGGCACAGAAATAAACGTAACGATGACATCCGCAGAAGCTAAAAATGTGTCGCGGATGACAACGCCCACCTCCAGAGGACATGAATGTACTAATTCTAATTTAAATGAATTAAAAATAAATTAAATTAAAATTAATATCTACAAGATAGAATAAAATATAATAATAAAACATGTGAGTTTGTGTGTGTTCAGTGTTGTGAGTGCGGGTGTGTATGTATGTGTGTGCGGGTGTGTATGTATGTGTGTGCGTGTGTGCGCAGGTGTGGGTTTCCATAGATATATTTAGGTGCAAACGCGGCAGGTGGTGAGTCTGTTGCCGTCCCCGGGCGCCAATTTGAAAACGTCCTAATTTGTTCTGAAGCATGCAATACTCACGATGCTGCCCTTAAGCTTAACACTAGTAGTGTGATCACTGTACTGTTTCTAGAATAACTCATTGGTGCAAGGATTTGAACCTGCAATCTTGATTTTGTATTCAAAGCATTCGACCACCATGCCTCCAAATAGTTCATATAATATTTTCTGATAGTGCAATATTTTACTCGTTAGAAGATTATACATAAAATTAGTACATGTTTCTATGTTAGTAAAGCAGACCATCTACATATTTATCTGTTTTATAGGGTTTACCACTATTTAATGAGTAGGTAGATTAATGATTAGTCTCCACTGCGCTCCAACTGGTTGCCTGTCTTACTAAATGCTAAACGGTTATCGTAGCCCACAAGAATCCAGTGGAGTATCCACCTAGTACATAGTATAAGGAAAAACGCGTGAAAAACGTAATGAGTAACCGCAATGACACAACTCTACTTAGAAAGAGTGCCATTCCTCTGGATCATTCCTCTGGATCTGGGTCTAAGGAATCGTCTTGATTATATTGGGGTATGCGATGACTATGAAAGGCGGAGATGTATAAGTATCGCTGTTAAATTTAATAGCTGCCTATTTCGTGACTTCAAACCTTGAGAATAATAAAACATATACAGAATAATAATATATCCTCTCGCCTTCCCACAAGGGTCCCCGAAGGGGTAGGCAGAGGTGTATAAGCAATACCTACACACCCACTTTCCGCCAGAGATATATTAGGTGCCAACGTGACAGATGGCAAGTCCATCGTCGTTACTCAAGCACGACTATAAGTTCAGAAAAACTCATGGTATATTCGAGATTGTGATCCGAACTTGCGATCTTTGTGTCGCAGGCAACTACTCTAACCTCTCGGCCACCACTGCTATATACATATACATATAAATATACATAGTACAAAATAATTTTGCAGGAAGTTTTGAGCATATAAATGAAACAAAACAAAAAATATTTTTGTAGGTAATAGTATTCTATTACACAACGCAAAAATTCGTTGTAAAGTCAACCAATTGCAAAAAAACAATATATGTAATATATACAGTGGAACTTGGAACCTTCTTTTTTTAAGTCGGTTAAAAATGTTCTGACCCCTCACGGCTGAAGGAATAACAGTACGACGGATGTATGAGGACGAGGCGGTCGCCGTTTTTCAGACACAAGAACTATATAATACTCAGAATTTACAAAATGAAACTTTACGAACTCTTTATGTCACTGTAAGTGTAGTACAGCAGACTGTTTGTATGGTAGTATGGTGTCGCCACACTAAGGTGCTCCTAACCTTGGCTGGTATTGACACAAGCGAAATTCTGTATTTTAGTGAGCGAATAATTCATAATCTATTTCAGGCATTGGCCGCAAATCCGTAATCACAAACTCTTGATGTCAAGGTGGGAACGAAATGGTGTAATTTCTGAGGACACTTTGATATCAGCCCGTATATAATACTCCGCAATAGTGGGAAAGGACAATGCGTAAAAAATCTCCAAAATGTACGCGCGTGTTTTCTGCATTGTATTACTGTGTGAATTTGGTAAGTTAACATTCTTACAATTAAATTTTTTTATTGTTTTTAACCGTTTGAAGTTTTAAGAGTATAAGTAATTTATGTATTGAGCCAAGGTGGCCGAGTGGTTCGAGTAATTAATTGCTTGCAACACAAAGGTTGCAAGTTTGAATCCAGACTGTACCAATGAGTTTTTCTGAACTTTTGTACAGTGATTAGCCACACCACGCGCTTTATGGTGAAGGAAACATCGAGAGGAAACCTGCATACGCTTGAGAAGAAATTCAAAGGCGTTTGTATTTATATATTATGCTTGAGTTACGGCGATGGGCTCGCCATCTCGTTGGTATCTAAAACACATCTATATCTCGGAAAGTGGGTGTTTGGGTTCTCTCTATACACCTCTGTAACCCTTCAGGGACCCTTATTGGAAAGGCGTGAGATAATGATATTATTTATAAACTAGCTGTATCCGCGACTTCGTCCGCGTGGAATTTAACAAAAAAAATCAGATTCTAAAATAAAAGTAGCCCAAGTTACTCCTTTTTATATCAGCTATCTGCTAGTGAAAGTCCCGTTATAATCAGTCCAGCCGTTTCAGAGATCAGCTGGAATAAACAGATAGACAGACGGACAGACAGACGGACGGACAAAAATAAAAAATATATTTTATTGTATGTACCGTGTATACATCCATATGCATTTAATAAAAAGACATTATTTCAATATTACAAACAGACTCCGATTTTATTTAGATTTTTGTATTTAATTAATTACATTGAATACCTACTTAATAACGCAAAATATGTATTTATAAATAGCTCAAAGCAAATAAAAAAAATTACAAAAAATGTGACGAGTTCATCGTAAAATTCGAAGACGAATCATAAAAGTTTCAGTGAAAGTGGTTCGAAACAAGATCCGGGGTTTATCATGAGATTGGTCATATTTTAATGCTTAGCTCTCATACAAAATATCAGTTCCTAAATTGGCTATTTGGCTAATTTGCTAAATTGAGTCAGACTTAACAATCATAAATTAAGCAAGGATTAACTTATGTCCAAATTATAATTCTAGGACATATTCTTAATTAAACGAGGCGTGGTATTAGAAACAAGTTGTTTTTCTGTTAGAAATAAGGCAGCCCAGTGGTTTTAGTAGTCACCATCAAAATCAAGATTTCAGGTTCATACCCCGACAGCCTGTGTCATTAAGTTGTTACTGAACTAAAGAACAGCAACTCTACAGCGAGCTTTACTAGCTCCTGAAACTAGTTATACGCTCGAGAAGTAATTCAAGAACGTAACATTTAACCACCCTTACGAGCTCCCGAAAGGACGGGTACATTATTGCATAAGTATCTGTATATATTGTTTTGCTTTAAAAATATTTAGAGGCCCTCAGTTTTAAAGTCTACGATGTTATCTTTTGAGCTCATCCAACACCGGTACCAAGAGTGATTGACGAAAGAAACTTAAGGGATTTGTCACGTTTTTTGATAGGATATTTGTCGACATTGGATGTAGAATATTCCCTTTGCATATTAATTTTGTTTACCAACTTGAATCGGCTACTATTTAGCCGAAATTCATTTAACTACATTCGAGTTAGTTAAGAGGGGTAAGTAAAGAGAGCACAACGAAATTTACCTTAAAATGTGGAGTGTCCGACAGGGATAGTATCCCCATTTGACAGAGAATCGTATCTTAGACATTGCATCCGGATAATTGTGTGTTCCTACGGTGCGTAAGGTTTCCAAACAGTACATAGAATGCGATTGGTTTTATAGCTTTACGGTGAACGAAAACTTCGAGAGGAAACCTGGATTTGACAAGAAATTCAAAGACAGAAAGATATGTATAACGGTGCTTGAAAAACAACGATAGGTTCGCCATCTATTCGTTGGCACTTAAAATATATCTGCGGAGAAAAGTGGGTGTGTACTATGTACTAGATACACACTTCTGCCTAGCCCTATGATGATGATGAGGAACGGAGTTTTATCTAGAGGGGCTGTACGCTCATTGGCTTCTTTCACCAATTTAAAAATTTTGTTTCAAAGTAATTTCCCATCTTACCACACAGTAGATTCTACAAGATGCGACACGAAATGTTCTCAATAAGACCCGCTTAGAGCAAAGCGCAGAGCTGCAGGAGCTACAGCTGGAAGCCCTTCATCACGCACCGTTTTTCAAAATTTTGACATATTTGTGGAAAAAAAATCATCACCCGAGAAGTAGTACAAAAAGCTTTCGCTGACTTCATCGCCTCACGTTCGGCAGATTTTTACAGTAAAGTTTGTGAAGGCGTTATTTCCTTTTTCACGCTTACGAATTGTATTGGATGAAATTTGGCAAAAGAGATCATAATCATCATATCTGTGAGGTTTTACATAAGTGAAAATATTTAAACCCAATTTAAGATTACGTGAGTCAAAGCGTGGGGCACTGGTAGCCATACTTTATTGGTATGATCTAGTCTGAGATAGCTGCGAAACCTGTGATCGCGGGTTCGATCTTACTGTGCGCGGAAATGTGTATCATGAACACGAATATTTGTAGGTTATTCTCGATGTATTGTTTATGTTTGTACCAATTTATATAAAAACAACAAAAACATACTTAGATTGCTTAGTTTTGAACTATTGAAGGTCGAATTGTTTGGACTTGTCCTACCGTACGGGGTATATGTACATAAAAGGTATACTTCATATAAAATAAACCTAGTTGAATGAGACAATGTAAATAACAACACAGAACATGCGGGCACATATTTTTTGAATTTTTTGTTCATTTGAGGTATGCGTGCATGTTGCAATGCGTACTAATGAATGGAAGCAATATTGATTTATCTGTCCAGATACTCGTTCTTAAATGAAAAAAATAAACGTGAGCTCCAGATTATGAAGAAACCATGTAGAGATAATTATATTATAGTTATATAGTAACGTATAAGTTTTTTTTTAATGACCCGTTTTTATCGAAGTGTAGGTAATTAATAATTCGTTGCAACAATCTTGTTTCTATAGCTGACCATAATTAATAAAGATATTTATTGCAGTTACAGCCAACGACGACATAAGCGCTAAGATACGGTTTTATCATGAGTAAGTAACCGTAGTTAACTAATATATATATATATATATATTAGAAACATATATTTCACTGTAACTCCGATTAAATTGCTGTTAATCCTCAACAGGTCGTTCGATAACTACACGGAAATCCCTGTAAACGAAGCTGAAAACATATTTTCGTATCCTTGGTACAACCCCCTTCGGACAACGGTGGTGTTCTGCCACGGGTTTACTGGTGAGGTTACATACAATATGACCGAAAATTCAACCTTATTGGTTTAAAAAGGTAGAATTAAAGGTCTATAAATACTTATCCAGAATGAAATTCAATTGCCATAGAGTATTTATACAGAATAATTTGTGTCTAAATAAATAGTAAGCAAATTCACCGCCTCTAAGCAATAACCAACATAAAGTACCTAATTTAGCAGTTAGTTCCTTTCTTTCTAAAGGAAGCTGATATCCTAAGTGTTGCGGGACGTTTCCTCTCTAGAAACCGTTGACGGCTCGCGATGAGATTGTTCTGTAAATAATATATGGCAGGTCAACCGTACGGGCCTGCAGTGAGTGCGGTAATAAACGCATATCTAGAGCAAGGGACGAGTAATGTAGCTCTCCTCAACTGGGATCAACAGGCCGCCGCTGACCACGGACCTTTCTTGAATTCTTACATGAACTGGGCGGTGCCCAATGCTAAAAAGGTTTGAATTGTTCATTTTTATAATAAAACTGAATGTATGTTATTGAAGCTCAATGTATTCAATGTATGAATATTTCTTCATAAAATAAATGCGAGTATTATCACACCGAAAGGAGGCTTAAAAGCCCCTTTCGCTTCATTTATAGTCATCTACCTCTTGAAGTTGCATCAAGGAAGCCTTGAATATAATTCGATCGATATGAACCAGACAGTTGGTGGTGGGACTGCCTCTGGTTTGAGATTTTTTACATTGTATACCTGCTTTGTCAACATTTACAACAGTTAGAACATAGGGTGGTTCAGAAGCAGTAAACGCGCCAACTCCCCTTTTAGACGCGTGCAAATGTTCGGCGTATAAAATTGTTCGTCATAAAACAGAAATTTCCTTTTTATATTATAGCTTGGCGTTATATTCGCTGATACATTGCTCAAGCTAATGGACAGTGGACTGGATATTAACAACACGCATCTGATTGGACACTCACTGGGCGCTCATTTATTCGGCATCACTGGAACCACCTTGATTGAAAGAGGGGTACAGTTGCCATGGTGAGACATAATGCCTTTAATTTAAATATTTTGATAGGTACGCTTAAACTTTACTTTAAGATAAAAGCGACGAGAAACAGGTCTTTATTTACACATAAAACAGCACCGGAAGAATTGGAAATGTGTGGGCGTCTGTTTACGACAACAATTTACTCTTCGCAGGGTAAAGGAAAATACAACCAACAAAATTTAGGGTAATATTAAGAGTGACATATAAAATTTCTTCTCTCGGCATATTTTCAATAAAATGTTTTTCAGGATCACAGGCTTAGATCCGGCTCGATTGGGCTTCAATAACAAGTCTGCGTCTTCGAGATTGCATCCTGGATCGGCTAACTACGTGTCAGTTATCCATTCGGATCCTAATAAGTTCGGATACCGAAAAGCTTTAGGAACCGTTGACTTCTGGCCGAATTACAGGACCATGGGCCCAGTCGTCCAGCCTGGCTGCGTTGGGGGACCCCACCCCAACTTTTCACCAGAAGGTAAATTCTTCGTTAACTTAATGGTACACATCGCAGCAGTTGCAGAATCAATTCCTTTTTGGATCGACATTGTTCAAGTATTTGTTCTGGTTGTGGGTAGTTTGAACGTGTTTGTGTGTGAGCGTGTGCGTGGTCGCAATGTTTGACGGACTTTGAGGGCTATAAAATGATTTTATTTATAAAACATTTCATTATGTAAATATAATAAGTTGATATTAATAAATAAATAAATTGATGGTGTTCTTCCTTAGATTTGTGCAACCACAATAGATGCTGGCAAATTCTTATCGACTCGCTAAAGTACCCAGGGACATTGCTAGGAAGCTATGCGAGAAATTACAAAAGTTGGAAGAAATACTCGGAGATGGAAAGAAATGCTGTTGTACAAGAAGTAGGAATATATAACGCCAATGCGTACGTATCACTTCTCCCTAACAACTAACAAATTGTTGCTAAAATTAGAAATTAAACAATTCATTACAGGACAATCTCTTTATAAAAAATTGGAACAAAAGCAAAAAATTGGGTTAACTTTTTGCTTTTGTTAACCCAAATTTATTTTATATCTTCGACGATAAATTAAATCAAACTATTATTTAGCATTATGTATTATTATATTGAAACAATCAGGAGTATATTTTGATTAAAAAGAATGTGAGGAACACGAATATGTGTACTTGTGTGTTAGCTTTACATGTTCTATGTATTTAAATGGGAACACGATATATTTAGGTCTCATATTAGAAGCACCGCCTAGTTTGTGCCTAGGATATTTGTACCCGCAGTTAAACTGACGAAGGTCCAGAAGAGGATAAAAGTCAGGTGAGCTAGAGTTAAACCAGAAGTAGCGATATCATTCTATCGCTCCGGGCTCATTCTGCGTTCATCAGAGGTGGTTAGAGTGTGAGAGATAGCCTAAGCTCGCCGTATAAAACATTTACGACTTTTGCAATATAAACATTGATAATGTGCAAGAACCGAAGGAAATACTTCGGAATACTGAGGAAATGTTTTTTCATAAACTGGTAGGAGTACTTAAACAATATTATGTGTTTTTTATTTTCCCAGAACCCCTGGCGATTATTACTTTGTGACGAAAGGGGAATCTCCATACGGACTTGGCAAAAAAGGATTATAGTTGTTATGCTATGAAATTATGTCGGAATATTTCAGGGTTTATTGACATGTGGCAATTGTTCAATGTGAACAATTGCGATTGTAACTACATTTTGTAGACTTTATACATGCATTGTTACGTAATAAATACTACAATATGAATTTATTGACACAACTATTTATTTTATCTCTACTATCCTTACTAATGTTATAAATGTGAATGTAAGTTTATTTGTTACGCTTTCACGTAAAAACTACTTAACCGATAATCATAAAACTTTGTACACATATTCTTGGAGGTGTTAGAAGTAACATAGGATAATTTTTATTGAAAAAATAAATCATTTTTACGACAGAAAAAAATGCCGTTTTACTAAAATGGTGATGGCTTATATCAGGGATTAAGACATAGAATACATTTGAATCCCGAAAGATTCAAAGCTCTAATATGATAAAGGCAAAAATATGTATGTTGCTCTTTCCACGCGGGCATAAGCTAGTTAATATTATAAATGCGAAAGTAACTCTATCTGTCTGTCTGTTACCTTTTCACGCCTAAACTACAGAACCGATTTAAATGAAATTTGGTACAGATATAGCCTAGAGCTTAAGGAAGGGCATAGGCTACTTTTTAATGCGAAAAAGGGTTGTAAGGGGTTGAAATAGGGGATTCAAGTTTGTATGGAACTTTCGTAATTTTTGAAGGTAGAAGCTTGAAACTTATTTTATAGGCTCTTGATTATATATAAATTAATATTACATTCAAAGTTTATAAAAATGTTACCCTTAAGGGGGTAAAAAAAATGCTGCTTAATATGACTTTTCCGCGCGGACGAAGTTGCGGGCACAGCTAGTACATTATAATTAATACATACGAAAAAATCAGTACTTTTGTTTCACAATTGTATTATAGTCTAATGTGCCATTTAATCGCTTTCAGTATATTCCAAAAACATGTTCGAGTATTATTTAGAAAATATATTTATTTTACATGTACATAAATTACTCAACCAATCGCCAATGGTTTAATGAATTTGGATGCAATTTGTAACGGAAGTAGAATCGTAACCTTCTGTTGGATCATATTCCAAACTATTAAAGTATTTGTGATAAAAAAGAACATCTTTCACGTAATTTACATCAGTACTAAGTTCAGAATAACTCATTGGTATAGTCGGGATTCGGACTTGCAATCTTTGTGTGCAGGCAACTACCACTCGGCCACCACGGCTTAAGAAATTTCTGTTCTGTTTATTCTATAAATGCAATAAACACACCTCTTACCCTATACCTTCAAATAATACCGTGAGTTATATCAGTGGGATAATGATTCATCAGATATTGAGCAAATTAATCATCTTGGACCTGGAATTTTTGCACAAATCATTAAAGCACTTAAAAGGCAAATGGATTCTCTGATGCGGATGCCAAATGGATTCTGAATGGTTTTTTATGGATAGATGGGAAAGTAGAACCCATGTTCGTTCAAGAATACAGTTTGTAATATTATTATCTTCACGTTCAATATATTTGATTATGAAGTGAGGACATCAAAATAATATATCCAGTACTTCAAGAGGTATTTTTATTTACAGTGAACTACAAAATCAGATCGAAAATTTTAGTGTTTGAATTCTTTCTCATGCAAATGTATTCATTTAATTAAAATAATTTGTTCGTCCAAAGATACAAAAGCATCGCTGCCCCGTTCGGAAAAGATTTAGAACCTTGTATTTGCTGTTAAACTGCCCAATACTTCGTTCGTTGAAACACTATTGGCGTAAATGGTTTGAAACGGTTTGAAAATACACATATTAAAATGTGTTATTCAAACGTATGTGAATGAATGAGAGAGAAACTAAGTCCTCATTGTCACATGTCGTCAAAGCACAGAAAAAAGTGATTCAAAGCAAGAGTGTCATCTGCGTGCGGGATAGAGACATTCCCCTGGGCGGGTCGCCAGAGGCTCTGCTGAATATAAGCCTTTTCAAATGTGCTTTTCAGGTTTTTGAAGTTGAATTCTTGCGACTCGAGCTTTCTCGAATGTAAATTAAAAACGACACTTAGAGGCTTTGAGCACCCACTGGATTTCTACTATATTCTTGAAAGTAGAATTAATAATTTTTCGTATTATTTAAGCTTTATTATACTTAATTATCGTTACTTAATTATCATCCATAAAGTAGATTCAATTATCAATTAAATTCGTCAATCTACTCTAATGAATTTCCCTAATGACTGTGCTCATTAGATGGTATAGGCTAGGGAGTTATTGCATTGTTGTATATATAAATTGGATTATTTATACTAATATTGTGAATGGTGGTGCAATTGGATTTTTTCTATAATAAAACATATCCTAATTGTTAAAAACTATTACATATATGCCATATTTCATCCAATTCAGATCAGCGAATCGATCAATTAATATTTAGGTATTCATCATAACTTTCACACTTAAAATAATATGCAAATATTATAGAGTATAGTTTTAAGACAAAACCTTTTGTGAATGAAAATGTATTTTAATATTAAGCGCATTTTAAATTGGAAAACACGGCCTACCTTATACTATGGTGTCCTACAATACAGTACTTTGTGAATGAAATTTTATGTAAAATGAAGCGCATAAAGGGTTCTCGAATGTATTAAACAGTTCGAGTTTATAAAGGGCACCTGTGAAGCAGTGCCGCCCGACTAATTGACCTAATTTGAATAAGCTTTCAGAATAGCGGGATAACCTCACTTCCAGGAGTTCACTTCCATTCCATGCTTTTGTTTATTTAGTGTATTTGAATGGCAAAGTAACAAAGGCCGGATAATCTCGTTTTAATGATCACGATTTTATATTACGGTACGATCTATATATTGGTGGATAAGACATATATTAACTTAAATTGTTAAACTTGGTCCGAACCATGCTTACACTTATCTGTCATGAAATGCTTGATTTAGGAAAATTATTCTATTTATAATACTGCTAATATTATTAAAGTGAAAGTTTGATGTAGCTTATGCCCGCGGCTTCGCCGGCGTGGATTCGAAAAAGTAGCTTTGGAAATATGGAAAAAAAAGTACCTATGTCCTATTCCTAGGTATAAGCTATCACCATTTCAACTTTCAGCCAAATCGGTTCAGCCGTTTGACCGTGAAAGAACCGCAAACATCCAAACTTACAAACTTTCACATTTATAATATTAGTAAGATCACGTCAGTACGGCTGAAAGGAATTATATGAAATAAGGCACAGAGATAGATTAATACGTAAGGTATAATTTATAATTTTAGAAAAAACTACAATTGAAAAAAAATACGTGGTTGAAGGGGCACAACTCTAAGCGTGGTATAGATAGTGCCATCAATTCGCCCCACTATTCTTCCTTATAGTTAATATTGTAAGTTTACAACTTTCCACTAATGTTTGAGTATTGTCAGTACACACTGATTACCTATGATTACCCACTTACACTACAATTAATAGACACGGGCCATACTCCCTGCAAACCACGACCCCCTCGACTAGAAGTTGGTGCAGCGCGTCTTCGTGGATGGTACTATCTATGATGAGTAAGATATGCATGGCTGGACTGTCGCCGTCCGGCAAGTATGAATTTCTTAAGTTTTTGAATATTACAAACTTACAGACTATACTAGACTTAAGCAAAAGTGTGGGCAAGAAGAGGCAGAGGAAGGCCACGTTCCAACTACCTGGATCTAATCGATCGGACTCTCAAGGACGGGAACGTTAAGAGTACTCGAACATGTATGATGAGACTGATGAATGTGGACGAAGAGAAAGAGGTATGTAAGTCTAGAGAGAACTGGCGCTTTATACTCTCTGCCTACCCCGCTAGGGACTTGGCGTGATGATATGTATGTATGTATGTACAGACTAGGATTCTACTACTAACACTACACGTTCTGCTTCAATTAGCAAATATTCCTCACGCCTTCCCATAAGGGTCCCCGAAGGGGTAGGCAGAGGTGTATAGGGCATACACACACCAACTTTCCGCCAGAGATATATCAGGTGCCAACGTGATAGATGGCGAGTCCATCGCCGTTCCTCAAGCACAACTATACATACGCTTTTGAATTGCTTCTCAGACGTATGCAGGTTTCCTTCCGATATTTTCCATCACCGTAAAGCTCGTGGTGTGACTTATCACCGTACTTAAGTTCAGAAAAACTGATTGATACAGTTGGGATTCGAACCCGCGACCTCAAGTTTCGCAGTCAAAGAGAGAGATTTTTTTTTTTCGCAGAGCTCTAACCACTAGAACAGACGGCCGTAAATTAAGTATTAAATAACATACATAATATCATCACGCCGAGTCCCTCACGGGCTAGGCAGAGTAGAGCGCCAGTCCTCTGTTGTTAATATATATGAATAATTTTGATCGCAGAAGCGAACGCCTACGTTAATAAAATTTTCGTTTCGTTTTAACACATAGGCGACACAACGCAACTGAAGTCATCCAGTATATCTGACAATTGACAATTTACGCATTTAATAATAGCCGACATTGCCTTCAAATTGGTTAATAGCAGGCTAAATTAAAGCCTTCAAACTTTTTGCATAGCCAACGAACGGGCAATAGACTACGCTTCGTTCCGCCCTTATTTAGCCAAAGGGTGATTTGTACAGGATTACAAATACATCAAATGGATTCACTGGTCTCGTTGCTGTGACAGTTGTAGTTTTTGGGAGAATTAAATCAGCCGTATTTGTTTCTAGGAATAATATATTCATACCTTATAATAATCATATTATTCTTGGAAAGTGGTTGTGTGGGTATTACCTATACACCTTTGCCCTAAGTGCCCTATCCTATCTATCCTTCGTTCTAGCCTATCCCTTCGGGGATCCTTGTGTGAAGGCGTGAGGATATTATATATTACTCTCTTTATTGTACAAAAACACACATCTATAAAACAAAAAGTGATTACAATTAAATACAAGGAAAAAACACATAGCAGCACAGTAGACGGCCTTATCGCAAAAGCGATTTCTACCAGACAACCCAAGTGTTGAGAGAGAGATAAGAAATAGAGAAAGAAAAGGTAGGTGTGACAGTTGAGTGGGTGAAATATACACAATTAATATCATAAATAATACGAGACTTACTTAATATACATTCAATAACATATAGGTACATAGATATACCAATACCTATACGTTGATATACCTACAACTTTTATATAAAATTCAATATTATAAATGCCAAACTAACTTTGCCTGTCTCTGCTACGTTTTCACGCCGCAAAATAATTTTTGACAAATTTTGGTATATCACATTATTTTAGTATATGATATTAGTGATAGATGTGTCTTGGAGAAGGACGAAGATAAAACTTGGAGGGAGGTGAAGAATTCTGAAAGTGAAATTTTTTATCCAGACGAAGTACTGCCTGCTTATTACTGTTCCTCGCGGGCGATGACCCAAGCAGATATACGACTAAGTAGCTATATAATTAATTTGAAATATCCAATTTTAACTTAATAACATACCTATTCGTACTAATAACGTACTAAGTCCAAGAGCTGGCGTGTACACAAACCATCAGATATTATTTTAGGTCACAAAGTAGATATGAAATTTATATTTAATTTTATACATGCTTAATCACGCCGTGTCCTGTGCGGCAGGTCATGAAAACCCCATTCATGAAACGTCAGTTTTGGGTGGTTGATGCTCCTCACATCCGTAGGCTTGAACATCGACTCCCTACTAATTCCCGGGTGGTGTTAAATGAACAGCTGAAGAAAGGCGAGGCGTAGCAGAATCTCCCGTTGTGTAAAATGGTTTAAGTGACACGGCACCACGTACTCTATGCTACCAAAGAGGACAGTATCTTTACCCAATGTGCCATATCTCAATTAAACTTGAACGAAAATGTTTTTTAAAATTTAATACATTATATTTTTCGAGCCTTTTATATAAGTAAGAATATATACATTTATCTTCATGCCTTCCCACAAAGGTTTCCGAATATATTTTAGTTTCCGTGAGTAGTTTAGTTAGCGTGAGAGAAGACTAGTCCGTCTTTGAATTTCTTCTCAAATGTATGCAGGTTTCCTCTCGCTATTTTTCTTCATCGAAAAGCTTGTAGTGTGACTAATCACTACACTTTAGTGCAGAATTACCCACTCTTTAGTGGTAGTGGGGATTCGTTTTTTTTTGTGCTTCAGGCGACTTCTCGAACATAGTTTAAAGATAAATGTTTTAGAAAAACTCGAACGGCCATGATGGAAATACTGTAGTGAGATGTTATTAATACAAAATTACCAACTAAGTTCAAATCGATACGGAACTATAATAACAGTTACCGTTTAGTAATGGTGTATTTTTCTATTTAATATGTAAGCAAAGAAATGGAACATAAGTTCTCCCTTTTTCCATGAAACGTTGGGCATACAAGTGTATCAATATTAAGTCCATTGGTTGCTTACACTTGCGGCCAAAATAATTATTCATGTTTATTTTGACATAATTACATAACTAAAGTAATTTTTTTAATACACAGGTTATCTATATACTGTATAAAGTAATTTAGATTGCGAACAACTTCTATCACTTTTTTGCTCAACCCCAAAATAATACAGTGATATCACTCATTATTACATTACAAAGCGGGTAAAAAGATATCGCAGTAAGGCTCATGTGACGGTAACCGTTAAGTACAACAGTACCTACATGTACTCCTTAGAGCATCATACGTGCGTTGCTAAACTTCATATAGGTATAGATATAGAACAGTTTCGTATACGAATACGTAATTAGTTCAATAAACAATTCAGACTGAACACTTCATCTGTCCTGAAGTATATCCTGAGCCGGCCGCCGGCGAGCCAGCTACTACTAATTATAGGCCAAGACCTACGAAATGATCCCTTAGGACTAGCAATTTCATAATTTATGCAGCCCAAAGTGTAGGGTTGAAGCGACAGGCCAAGCACAAGTTTACCAATTACCTGTGCCTGTAGTTTGAGTACGACGTGGATATTCCAGGCACTAAGCTCATTCGTAATCAATGAACACTAGTGCTTTTGTACACTTTCAAGAGTTAAATAACAATACTGACTTGAACTATAATCATATATCATAAGCCTTTAATCATATATCATCCTCATAGCTTACCAAAAATGTGCCCGAAAGGATAGGCAGAGGTGTACAGGTAGTACCCCCACAACCACTTTTCGCCAGAGTACTTTATTCGCTACATATACTTTAGTCGCTAACGTGACAGATGGCGAGTACGTCGCTGTTACTCAAGCACGACTATACACACGTCATTGAATTTCTCCTCAAGCGAATGCAAGTTTCCTCTTGATATTTTCCTTAACCGTTTAACCCGTGGTGTGACTAATCACTGAACTTAAGTTAAGAAAATATTATTTTGTCTACTTTTTAACTAACATCAAGAATAAGTATTTTAAGTGACTTGTGTATTCGTTATCGAAGCCATAGCGTTTCGTGAGGATCACGATCACTCTGCTCTGCGTGTCGCACGATACATAAATTCTTGCCGTCATTGAACGAGAATACTATTGTTTATTTATTACGAATAGGCAATAATAAAAGAACTATCGGAATTTATAACAATATTATTTCTAAGTATCTAATAATAAAAAGTTAATTTAAAATATCGAAATACACAATATGATTTAAGAAGGAACATCGACCTATATCTTTGCGACTTAGTCTACCCACTTCACCGTTTATTGATACGAAATACTTATGTTTAAGGGAAACCTTTTTCGCGTCATTATTGGTAGGTATATGCATAGGTAAGGCCTCGGGTTGTTAGCTCAAAACTAACGCTGCGTCCACAAACTTATTGACCATCGTTATTCATTCTAATGCGGGCATAAATTGCGGTTTTCACGTCGTTTTATTGAACTTCCACTCGTATTGCATTTCATTACTAAAAGTAAACTTCTCACAGTATACATACTGTAGGGTTGTAACAGTGTACTTGTACTGATTACTATTATTTCATATAGATACATTAAATTTTTTAATTGTAAGAGAGAAATAAATTACACATATATATATATCCTCACGCCAAGTCATGGGGAAGGTGGAGCGCCAGTTCTCTCCTTAGTTTTAGAACTCTTTTGCCTCAATCCAAATGAATCATGTTTTCATGTATGCTCGCTGCTTTCAAGTTATAAATGAATCAATGTTTTCATGTATGCTCGCTGCTTTCAAGTTATATTAACGTTGTCATCCTTGAACGTTAGATCGATTTGATCTAAATAGTTGAAATATTCTTTTTTACGCAGGACTGATTGTTATTTATATAAAACTAATTTTGTATGTTATTTTAAAGTATACACAACCTAGTATACCACGTATTTTATATTCAGATGTTAGTGAAGAGATCTTAAGCTGGCCTAAATCTTGTTTTGTTCGAGCTATGGACGGATATTTGATACACATAGCTACACGGCGAAGGAGAAAGCATGAAAAGAAATTTAAGAAGAGTCTTGCCTGATGGACTGCGGCATAAAGGTGGGTGATATACTCTACGAAAGGGTAGCAAGAGGAGCTTTTTCAAACTTTGTAGTAAGCTCGATAATTGACAAAATAATTACAACCTGCTACATAAAATATTTCTCTTCAGAAACTTTACAAATTAAACGGCATGAATTTGGCCGCTAGAATTTACATTTATAAACAAAACTTAGGTAACCTTGGGCTCTAAATTGGAATTTTAATGAGACTTAATTTATTCTGACTATAGTTGTCTAGTATGAGATGGATGGGGATAGTATAATCAAATAGGTTGGATGTAAACTGGCACAGAGCGTTGATGAACACCTGAAGAGGCCCATGTTAGATAGCATGATCAAAGCCTTGTAGAAATGCTTAGTCCTCTTTATATGTTTTTTTTAAATGATGACTCCACTATTAGTATTTACCTGCTATTTACCAGTATTTTTTCTGTATGTATATTGCAGGCAAGGAATCATCCGGGGCCTTTGAATTTTGCAAAAAGATCCTTATAAATTTTTCCAAAAGTATTCTGTATTGAATACGCTATGAATACGTAGCCTTTTTGTATTGGATATATTTCAACCCTAGAATGCGGTCACGAGGGTCAGTACCCGAACGGACGCCTATCGAACCTCGTCAAATATTAAAAGCACTGAAACGAATTTGTGCTATATTATATCATCTACTTTCATATGATTACTCCAACAATTGTAGCTTATACATAAATTAGGCGCACTCACATAACATGCACGCATTTTGTTGATAGCTGTCTCTTATTCGTATTATATTGTATTTTATTCTAGAGTTAAATGTTCCTAAGAATGAGTTTGCTACTAAGCTTTTTGGGTTTTTTGAGGTTTGATTCTTGATAGTCTACACCATGATCTCCAGATGGTGCTAAATGAGCCGCTGAAGAGAGGCAGGTCACACCGGATTTCACCTTCACACTTGAAGTTTTGTGTGAGTGTGGAGCCTCCATGACACATAAAGTCGCAGTCAAATAGTTAAGCTCTTTTATACAGGTTTGTGTTCTTGCGGTGGATAACCTTTCTCCATGAAATCTCTCTCCATGTAAGACCTCTGCTGGTGCAATGAGGACTAGTGTCGGCATATACATTTTTATGGTAAGACTAGCTGTGCCACGCGGTTGCAACCGCGTTAGATTTGTTTTTTACTGGAATAAAATATTCACTATATGATTATCCAGTTAATAATCAATCTATGATCCAACTTTCATCTAATTCTGTTCGAAGTTAGTTTGTATTTTTTTGTAATTGTTTCGGGGCTACGTACGCTCTTGTTTAATAGATAATACATATATTCTGGCTTAAGAGGTATAACTCACATTTTACCTACTGGCGCTACCACGTTAGAGCTCGACGTAATGATACATCACACATTTTAAAATAGGATAATATGATAGTCTCGTCTACCCATATGGGTCCCCAAAGGGTTAGGCAGAAGTGTAACATTTCACGGAGATACATATATTTAAGTGCAAAGGAGACAGTCTAGTCGTCGCCCAAGGCACTAGACATGTCTTTGAAATTCTTCGCAGATGTATCGAGAATACTTAATTATAGGTATCTTCAGCGTAAAGCTCAATATATCTTTGTACTCAAGTAGTATAGAATAACTTATTGGTACAGAGCTGGGGTTAGAACTTGCATTCTTGACTTTAATTTGACAAGTTAAGCTATTCGACCATCACCGTTTCTCTATACAGCTAAGTTTTATTACAACAACTAGATTACGTCACTCATTATATTAAATAATATGAATAATTATACTGGACCTGCCATTATTTACCGAAAATACATATTTAAGGCAAGAAAGGCTCCCATACTTCTGCGTACCTTTTCAGAATACATTTCATCGCTTGCTTTATTACTCCCAGAAGGCATTGTCTTGATTTACAGCAATTTATTTTCTGCATAGATAGGGTTTATTAGAATTGGCATCCGACCAAAACCGGGGATACACAGAATTGTATTGGCAGAGAAAAAATGCTTGTTCCATCTAGCCCCATTTAAGTCGTTCACTTATTAGAGCGCTGACATGCCACTATTTAATACAGACGTGAGTGAATTCATTAATGCAGATGTTCAATATCAATAATGTAATCATTCATTTGTTTATCTATATACATTCGAATTACAGTTTTCGGTTGACTATTATATATACATAGAGTAATGTCATTTTCATTACTCTTTGGATCACAATAAAGGGTGATTTATCAAAGCAACATGAAACATGCATTTGTTACTTGTAGTGTTGAATATGCAGTGTAGATTAATGTACTAGAAAAAAAAATGCCTTAAAAATTTCTTTTGAAACTTACGCAAGTTGAGCTAAAACATATATTATTAAAGATTATATTTTTAAAGTTAATACAAACAAACAATAAAGGCGGGAACCATTTGTTTACATGTATTTTTTTTTATTGATAATGAAGGCCTTTTTGTATGACATTTTGTTTTTTCCAAATTATTTTATTGTATTTATAACCTATTACTCATCTTTGCAATATTGTTGCTCATTGCTTATAATATGATATGTTAAATGAAATGAAATAAAATGGAAATGAATAAAATGGAAATATTTTATGCAAGTTCCCAAAGATCGAAAGTAAGAATACGCAGATAAACTGAAGAGAAATCTGGAGTGATTTCAGATTTCACTCCTTTTATCTGCGCACGTTAAGACGAAGCACCCTATAAAATTATAATGTATTTATACGAATCGCTTCCAAGTGTTGGTAAAATTGTAGCAAGACATTTAATAGAGTAGTTTGAAACGAGAAGAAGCCGACTTAAGCGAGGATTTAACTGCACTTGCAGAAATGTGATTACCCCTTTTATAAGACCAAGGTACTTAAATGGATTGCTCTTGTCCCTTTTGCAAACCATGCTAAAACAACATTGTGAAAGACCTATCCCAAAATAGCAATGATTTAGTTAGTGTTGTGCTCCTGCGGTTAGTAAGGTGTTTAGAACGCCGAATGAAAGGGATGTAATAGCAGAGGGGTGATTCTTTCTGTTTTAACATCACAGCTTCTCTTTATTTAAACATTGCTTTTTTCTATTTAAAAATTGGCAAATCTCTGTCAATTTGCGGTTATTACGCTGAAGCAACATGGAAGCTGTATCTTGTATACACCATAGCGACCCTGTCAATTCTGCTCTTAATCATTTATGCAAATACTTAACTTTGACAGTTAACGATCCGCCCAGCTATGATTAATTGGTCCGTGTTGTTTTGATATACTCTTCTCATAGGTTAACGTCATTCAATGTTGGTTATGTGCAAAATCTGCAACGCTATGCGCATAAACCTTTTGACGTTGTCGATAAAAAAAGCTCTCAAATCCATTATGTCCATATTTATCTTCTCCTTAGAGTTAATCCCAGATGATATATCACCCGTCGCGACCAGTCCGATTCTAACTCGGAACTTGGACATGTCATTAGCGCTCTATGTGAACTTGTCAAGTAATTCAACAGGCAGATTGATACGCATGCGCCTCATTCACTGAAGTGTTCTTCCAGCAAAGTTTTCAGTCGCCGACCCTCCATAGTATCGCGCGGTATACCGCATCCATTCCCAACTACTACGTGCCTGCTCACGAATACGAAATAAATCGGAACAAGTGATTATGTTCTAGGACTATGGATTATTCAACTCAGTTCGTGCTTCTCATACTGTGTTCAAGTTTGTATCGATTATTGTTTAATATGTAAATGTTCTATTTTATATGTAACTTCTGTCGGCTTTGTGTTGCGTGCCGAAAGTTCAGCTTGTGTGTAATTTTCTCGTCATCCAGTGTTGATTTTGATTGCAGTAACTGGCTTTCGTTGCTATTAGCAGCACTTTTCGGTTGGACCTTAATCCTCTGTGGCATTTTATTAATTACACTACATGACATTTTTCAAACTGTTGAAACAACAATATTCGTTTGCATGTTGTACTTTTCGTTATGTATTATTTATTTTTACATATTCATAATAAATATAATTATTGTTGTTTAGTTGCATCGACAGCGAGTATACTTACAAGCTTTCGTTGAAGGAAAATATTGTGAACTTTGCATATATTCGATATAAATAATTACTAATAACTTCATATTTTGGAGATATTTTTTTGTATAGTCCCTTGGGCCGTATCATACCCGGTATGAAAGTATAGGTGCGTTTGCAGTTGAACAATAGATGCTGTCAGATCAACTCCGAGAAATCGAATATTTTCTCTAAAAAACAATACTTTTCCAATACTTATAATTTCGTATTTTCGAAATAAATTATGTGTAGGTATAATATACCTTATTATATGTCGATAGGTATAATCGATTAACTGAGTAACGGCCACGCCATACCGCCATAACGCCATCTGTCACGTTGGCACCTAAAAATATATCTCTTGCGGAAAGTGGGTGTGTGAGTACTACCTGTACACCTCCACCTAACCCTTTGGGGACTCTTGTGGGAAAGAGCGAGAATAAACTGAAATGAACCAAATTAAAACATTTAAATTGTCTAACGAAATCAAAATCCCACGTTACGCAGTTACGCTTTCTAACAGAATTGAGAATTCAATTTGACAAATAAAAACCCATTATATGATAAACTTTGATACTTTTACGGACCTGAATATCGAATGACCGGTACGTTATTCTTGCATTCCCTAAAAGTGGGTGGCTATTGTTATAACCTTTAGGATTATATAGGAAACAGCATACCAATGTACCTATAAGGAGCCGTATAGAAGCGACGTGCGGTCCTGTAAAATAACTGATGTTGAGGACTGTTCTAATTATATTACCGGCAAAAAAGAGGTATTTACTCTCAGTTCAACTCTGCCAACCTTTTCGAGAGAACTCTAATAGGTAATATATATATTCTCTCTTATAGGAAAGCGCAGGTAAAATTATGATATACCTGCAATATTAAATATTCCATAAAACATACGATTATAAACTATACTACGATAATAACAATATTGATATAGTCTAAAATGGGACTTTGATAATCGTTAGTTGTTATTGTAACCCAGTGTAGCTAGCAGTAGCAGTGTACAAACAGACATAACGACAGTAATATGTGCGTAATAACAATCGAGACAGTTCAATCTGCTTGAAAGCCTATAACTATTCACTGGATATCCATATCTGTTATGACAACAATGCATTATTCATGGACTATTTGAGTGATATAGACCACAAAAACAATATCTTTATCATAGATGTTATTGCTTCTACATGTTTAGAACAAAACAGAACCGAACGCTTCGATGAAACCAAATTTATTGCGTTACTGACTGTTGTGTCAATATTCAATTCCTGTCCATTTATTGTAGGTATATGTCGTTTGGCATATGAATTAAGTAATGAATTTGAGGTAAATGCGAAAGTTTATGAGGATGTTTTTTTATCCAATCGCTGAATCGAGCAACTGAACGGAATTGAATGAAATTTGCCACCGAGATAGAATATTTGCTGGATATATGTTCTAAAAATAAAAAAAAAACTAATAAAATTGTTCGTGGTTGAAACCGCCAGCAACTACTAGTAAACCACAACTTTTCTTTATTTGACTCGTTTACCTTATCCTGAAGTACTACGAGTTTCAAAAGGTTAGTAAGTCATATAAAGATGGTAAGTACTTGAAAGTTATCCAGTTACTGTTTACCACTAGGCGAATTGTATAACTTACACGTAGTATACCGTCTTAAATTATTGATCAATAGAGAGGTGTTTTGAGCTACCATAAACGTTACTTTTAGACTCGTCATGAACGAGGTCTCCTGGCCGCAGAACGTTGTGTTTCGTTTCCGATGACAAGTGCCACACGAACCCGTTGTGAAGTGACGTGATGATGGGCACTGGTTCACACTGTAATGATAGTTGTAAGAGAGTATATATATCCCACGTCCTCCTACAAGGGTCCCCGAAGGGCTAGGTAGAGGCATACACATTCCGCCAGAGATATATTTTAGGTGCTAACGTGACAGATGGCGAGTCCATCGCCTTTACTCAAGCACGACTATATATAAGCCTTTGAATTGCTTCTCAGACGTATGCAGGTACTTCTGAGAAGTAATTCAAAGGCTTCTTTTACCTTAAAGCTCGTGGCGTGACTAATCACTGTACTTAAGTTCAGAAAAAGTCATTGATACAGGCGGCATTCAAATTTGCGATCTGTGTGTCGCAGGCAACTACTCGAATCACTCGGCCACCACGGCTTATTCAGGGTTATTAAAGAGAAATAATTAAAAAAAAAAATACTGACAGTAGATCGAGGATACTTACGGATACGGAAAAGGCTTAAGTAGGTACATAGAAGACAAGGTATCTTCTATGTACCTACTTAAGCCTTTTGTAAATGTAACCGTGTACCGATAACCACCTTAAGTTATATGGCAGAACATTATTACCTATATATTTTATAATGTCGAGAATTTAGGCTTGGCTCTATAATGCTTAATTTAAATATACATAGGGGTCGGTCCCTTGATCTCAGATTAGTTTAAAAAGCGCTTTGCGAAACAAGGCTTAAATTATAGAGTTTATTTTAACTAGCTGATCCCACTAAAATTGAATGAATAGCTTTAAAGGTCTTCAACCAGAATTGTAAAGGGGTAGGCAAAGATGTAATACAACATCCCTTTTCGCTAGAGTTTGTTGTGCCAACGTGATAGACGACAAGTCTATAGCCTTTCCTCAAGCACAGTTTTAATTGTCTTAGAATTTCATCGGAAACATTTCGGTGTTTTTCTTCACCGTAAAGCTAGTGGTGTGATGGATCACTTAAATTAACAAAAAAGTCGGGTCTCGAACTTGCAGGCGGCTCCACTCGGCCACCACGGCAAAGTAACATGCATTTGTAACATATTTTTATTTATTTATGTCAGTAAGGTGACAAGCATGCCGCCCGTCTGATCTTTAGCCGTCGTAAGGTTGCTGCCGTCCACAATATTAGTGTAAACGCGAAATATATAGTTAATATCATTACAGGTATGATGAAGTATGGACTGGTTGTTAGGGCAGTACTTACGTGCATTAATGAGGACCGTTAATGTTTAAGCCCGTTCACATAGTGACCTTAATGAGGAGACATTACCAATCCACATTACTTACGGTTATATTGATGATAGCTGGTAAATAGAAATGGGAATATGATTTAATTTAACCACTAATATTATTTTTGGTTGTTATTATTTTGTGCGTGACGCCCACTCTTTTTGCCTGAGATATTATATTTAGGTGTTTTCAATACTTATAACGATTCTGTCGTCGTTGCTCAGATTCGTTTCTCAATACGTGTTTCGAATTTCCTCTCAACATTATTCAGGTTTTTTTTGGGCTTCTTTTATTTTGTCGTAAAGCTCGTGGTGTAATAAATGACTGTAGGTAAGTTAGTTACTTAAGTTTACAAAAAGTTTGATTTTGCAAGAGATTAGTCAAACCACCCAGCCCGCCCGGCTCTTTAGTGCAAATTTGAAAATCTTATAAATCACACAGGTATCTTTATAAACGACATAAAAATCGCTTTATCTCTCGCCTCTCTCGTTCTCTCGTTACTCGTTAATTACAGTTCAAGATAATGCATTTTTTAAATAAACACAAGTAACTTTAATGTAAAGGGGTGATGCAGATAATTCAGGAAAGTTTATCTTATTAACCGCCTTGTTTTTGTTATAAAGTTGAGAGATAGCGGCCTTCTCGCGGTTCAGTTTAAAAGAAGAATGGCATGAATTAAAAACCAGACCTGGTTACGTTGCATTCCTTGACAGGGTTCCGTCAAATATCTCATCATAGTACGTTTGTTAATTTCTCAAGAAAAGAGCTTGGCTTGACAAGGCTCATGTTCGATGTTAAAACCTATGTAATAAAAGCCTTCCCACAAGGGTCTACAAATATAGTGATAAGTCTCAAAACAATTGCCTCAACATTAGATGACCGTGAAGAGTAGCATTAAACCAGACCCAGGAGTTATTGAGAAGTAACAAGGAGTAAACTAATCTAATTAGCACATGCACCATTTAATTAGTTTGCTAATCTAACGCCTTTTGGTTCGGCGGATAGAGCTCCTCACTGCGAAGCTTCAGATGTTACGGGTTCCATTCCCGCCCAGGGAATATACTTGTATCATGAAGATTGACGGCGATGGACTCGCCATCTGTCACGTTGGCACCTAAAATATATATCTGGCGGAAAGTTGGTGTGTGGGTACTACCTACCTACCCCTTCGGGGACCCTTGTTGGAAGGCGTGAGGATAATAATTATCTTAGTTCAAGACTAGATCAATTCAATTCGAATTAGCATAGATGTAAAAATTATCAAATTAACTTACTGTAACTGAGCTGTGACGTGATATCGACAATCCATTCAAGCTGTAGATTATCTATCTATCAATCTCTGTAGATAATTAATACTAATACTCATTATATCAAAGTAACAAACGACGATGATACTCCGTAATTATAGTTCACGAATAGATAGGAACAAACTTTTCTATTACACCGCGGATTCCCGAAAGGGGAGGATTTGTTCCGTAGCAAAATAATTGACGCTCGCAAACAATGAGATTAACTTATTCTCTGTTCCCGGGAGATGAAATACGGACATTATTCCACAAAGGCTGTAGATGTGAATCTGTTTCTCTTTTATTATGTCTGTGGCGCTCATCAATTTGACTCGTTATGTTCATTAAGGCTCAATTCAAATTTAAAAATGTCTAAAACGAAGGTATTTTCTGTTGTATGACGCAAACGCATGCGTCACAATTTCTGGCCACCCACCTATCTAATTGGCCCCTTAGCTTGACAAATCCACCTGATTCAGATTCACCATATGATATGAGATATGCCAAGTATATCACGTGGCGAGCCTATACTATAATAATCAGAGAGATATCGATGGGACGTGGGTATAATTATAAACTGATTTACGAACAAAATGCATTGCCTTAATAGCCGTATTATTATAATTGCGTGCTCGGTAATTGCCGTAAGCGGTAACTACATTACGTCGTATTATATATAGGTAGGCAGTGAGCACCGTTCATTTAAATGGAGTCCTGCAACAAAGGAAAATCTGCTCTGACAGTGGTATTATTATGATTCGATGGATTTTATTTATTAGTAAAGTTTCCTACCGAGTTGTCACTTCGGGAAACTGAAAAGTATCATGGAATCCTGTAATTTCGCGGGATCAAGAGGTTCGCTGTTTTAAAGTCAGCCGCAGCTTATCGACCTACGGTCAGACAACCTAATCGGGTTTTGTGTGGTTCTAATTATAGCGGCTTGTTGACAATTGTTTAATACCTCGTTTATATGTTAATACAAGGAGTGTAGTATACTGTCCAAACACCTTCCGCGGGTTGCTCAAATTTGTAGCTAGCAAGTAGCGACATACTTTATATATACGAAACACATATAATTATTACACACATTAAAACGCAGTGGTTACTAAATGGTTCGAGCAGTTGCCTGCAACACAAATATTGTCAAATCGAATCCCAAGTGTACCAATGAGTTTTTATGGAACTTGTAACTTTTATATACATACAAATATATATATATTTTTGAGGAAAACTATTTTTTCTTATGCTTTTTCGTGAATCCCGTGGTGTGATAAATAACTGTGTTACCTATAACATATAATAATATAACATATATATAATATAACATACAATCATGCAGAGTCCCTCACGAAGTAGAAGAGAAGTAGAGAGCAGAACGCCAGTTTTCTATAGAGATACCAACATAACTCTTTTTTTAGACTCTTCAACTGTATTTAAGTCGAGAGAACCTCATTGCTACGAATAAGCCAGCCATTGAAGTTTTAAACTTTATTTTGCATGAGACTATTAAAACAATACGTCTATCGCGTTGCTAGATTACCTCAAAAAACACCATATTTAATGTCATGAATTTAAGTTGCGATTTGAAATTTCTAGGCTTAAATTAAGGACACAGTGCTCTAAACTAATCTTATAAAAGTAAATGAGAAGAACCTAGTGTAGTAGGTGTCTGCATTTACAGAATGTGTAGCTGTGAACATAAAGAGAATAGAAGTGCCATCACAAGTGGAAGTCGGTACGGACGCTGTTGTGTTAGATTGCGAGTACGGCACTGCTTCTATGACCCCTGGACCTGGTCTCGTAGTGAAGTGGTTCTTCAACGGCTCTGCTGGGCTCGTCTACCAATGGATACCGCCCTTGCTGCCCCAGGTGATTGGAGTGCTCAAGGGCAAGGTCGATATGGGCTTCAGGATATCTGGTAAGCGAATTCGGTAATAGCTTGTTACAGGACCATTGCCCACACGCACATTGCCTAATCTTAGCTGGTGTTACTAAATCTACATAACGATATCCATATTCATAAAAAGAAAAGCATCCAAGACAATCCCGCGATCCACATGTATTTGTAAAATTCGTGATCATCACACTAATATTAGCCCTCAGCGGGAATCGAACCTGCGACCTCAAACTTCGTAATCACGAGCACTGGCCACCAGACAAAATGACGTTAGAACACGGATATGGAATAAAGCTTACAAACCTTCTTTACGGTATCGTTTCTATGGTAAAGTAACCAAAACATTTCGAGAGTGGGCGAGTGATAGAGGGAAAGCACGTACGAGTATAAGTGAACATTCAAATACTGAATGAGGGTATAAATGTTTGTTATAGTGGCATAGCTTATTATCAGCACTATTGAATTAATTTTGCTGATTGTTAAGTTATTAACTCCCAGGCTAATAAAAGGATATATAATGATTGTTATTAGATGAGTCAAAAATATCTCCCTTGGATGAACATATGAATGTGTTCAACTACTTTTTCCACCGAAGATATATTTTCAATATGATAGATGGCAAATCCATTGCTGTTTCTCAATGCACGACTATTGATAGGTTTATTAATTTCTATTTTAGATAGGTTTTTAATATGTGGTAATTTCCTTTTTAGGTAGGCTTCTTCAGGGTGTCTTTTGATGTCCCTTACACCTATTATGTCATTATTGTTACTCTTTACTTCACATCTACGTAACAACAACATGTGTATAATGTTATATTCTGCAGAGGAGCCTCTACAAGCTTACCGAGCCATAAGAATATTGAGGCCGAAGACAGATTTGAGCGGCAACTACACATGCGTGGTGTCAACGTTCATGGAGGAAGATCGTCAGACTAGGTCCATGCTAGTTTATAGTGAGTATACTAAGTACATTAAAAAAAACTGTACAAAAATATTAAAAAGCTGTTTATTTCAACGTAATCTAAGGAACTACTATTATAAGAGCCGTGGTAACGGCGATGGACTCGCCATCTGTCACGTTGGCACCTAATATACCTCTGGCGGAAAGTGGGTGTGTGGGTATTACCTATACACCTCTGCCTACCCCTTCGGGGACCCTTGTGGGAAGGCGTGAGGATATATTATTATTATTATTATTATTTACTATTCTTATTTAAAAAATGCATTACTTAATCCGTTTATTAAGAAATAAAAATGATTATTTAATTATTATGCTCATCATCATTATGTAGCATTGCTTTACATGGGAGTGGGAAATAAAAACGTATGCAGGTGCGACCGCGGGGTAGTGTTTAAATAAAGGAGCCGTATTAAGAAATGTAGGGCATAATGGATTCTTCCAATAATAAAATGAGTTGCCCGATTGGGGTAGTCACCACATTAGAGATTTCAGAGATTCCAGATATTCCTTACTTGCTTCTGGGTAGCCGTGGTGGCCGAGTTGTTCGAGTAGTTGTCTGCGACACAAAGATCGCAAGTTCGAATCCCGACTGGACCAATGAGTTTTCTGAATTTAAGTACAGTGATTAGTCACACCACGAGCTTTACGGTGAAGGAAAACATCGAGAGGAAACCTGCATACGTCTGAGAAGCAATTCAAAGGCGTATTTATAGTCGTGCTTGAGTAACGGTGATGGACTCGCCATCTGTCACGTTGGCACCTAAAATATATCTCTTCGGGATGGGGGTGTATATGGGTATTACCTATACACCTCCGCCTACCACTTCGGGGACCCTAGTGGGCAGGACATGAGGACATATATGAGGCTTCTGGGTATTGTGTTCCTGTGGTAAGGATTCCTTCAAGATGCTGCTAGCACAGCAACTTCAAATAAAGAAGGCAACGCGCTATTGGTACCTCTCGCATTATTCGCCAATAAAGGTTACGGAACCCGTTTACCGTAAGGTTTACTTGAATGAAGATATTGAGTATTTTTTTTATAATTTCAAGTGTAAATTACTTGGAAGGGCATGGAGCCAATTCCATCACTTTATTATAAGAAAAAGCAATTAAAAATATTTTCAATATGAGAACGTACTTAAGTGGAGTTCAGAGAAATCTGAGCATAATTATCTAGCACTCCCGCCGACTGGAAGTATGTCCAACTTTTTTATTGAAAAGTTCTTTTTCTCTCAGGCCCCGGTAAGAGCTTTCATTTCATTCAAGAAAAGAGATATGTATTCCTAGTAACGCTCATATGCGTTGCCGAGGATCTGTATCCGAGACCTTTGATGGCGATATTAGCAAAAGGGTGAGTAGATATGTAAAGCGAATCATACAGCTCTTTAACATTTACGAGTCCTTATAAAACGTCCCATACAAAGGGGTACATTAATATAAGTACATGTTTTGTTGAGAATCGTTTTCTAATTATTTTACGCAGTGATAGCTGTGTTTATTTTCTTTAATCCTAAATGCACAAATATAATGTCTTTTAAAGTATTCATACCTAGTCTTACGGCGAGTCTAACTCGACACCTAAACTTGACCGAATTAAGGACATTCTGTACACACCATTACATACTTATCGATTATTGATTAATTCCGTCAATATAAGCAAATATGATATATTAATTTTATTGCAGTAAGCCACTAGCTCAGGCTGTGACGGAAATGAAAATGGACTCATGGGGCTTATACTCTGTCGAGACGAGGGCAGTGGTCCACGACGATGATGTCACGAGCCCCAGAGAGGAGTTCGTCTGCGAGCTGAGCTTGCCTCCCTCCAATTATACCGCAAGTCGGACGACTGTATATTACCCAGGTACTTTATGGCGGGACGCTATAGTATTGCATAGGTCTCACGTAAGAAGGCAGGCGTTAGAAATATTTTTTGTTCAACTAGATGTTTGTTTACTTACCATTTATATAGGCTGAGTACACTTAACCATACGTGTTGACTAACTATTATCCTTGCTCTATATTAATAATATTGTAACCATACAAAACGCTCATTGTGTAGACGAGATATTCCTAGTATTTGAGAGCTCTCGTAGAATCATCCCCACGAAAATTCACACCCCGTAACATTTTGTTCTACTGATCGTATTCTCAAAACTAAGTTATGTCATAAATTTAATGAACAATGTAAAATATCACTGTTTCAGGTCTAATGCCAACGGCACACGTTGCTGCCATCGAAGTAGAGAAGCCTCAAGAACGACTTGGAAATGGTTAGTGAACAGGCAATGTTTGGGGGTCGTATCATGCTTTGTTATTGCCATCATTATTCTAAAGTGCGAAAGGGACAGATTTATAGACCTCATATTCAACTGCGCCTTTAATATTTTTGAATTATGATTGCAATAGCGTTTGAATATATATATTTTTAAATTAATTACTGTTCTCTTTCTCAGGTTGCCTCAAACTGACGCCGACCTTCACATCTGTGCTTTATTTTATACATTTATTTATTAAGTAGCTTTTTCAAAGAAATAAACAAATTTGTAAATAAGGTTTTTGATTAATTTCAATAGTTATCAACAAATGGTTCCATTGAATCGCATACAAACATTATCAAGATTGAAATATGTGCAATGTTTGTAAACATTATCTCAGCTTACCTATGTATTTTCCATTTCAGGTCGAAATCATTAAACCTATTTTAAGATTTGAGGAACAGTGTATGTTCATACTGGTGTGTCACTGCACTGGATCTTCCTCTGTCCTGCTGACATCACTCATCCTTTCTATATCTTCAAGCCATTCTTCATATTTACAGACACTTTTTCGTTCACGTCAGTTTCTTTGTGACGCCAGTCTCTTCATTGCTGATATCGTAGAGATAAAAGTAAGCCCAATTTCAGTATATTGTCTACAGAGATCTTATCGTTTTCATTAACAAGATATATACATTCGTTTTGGAACAACGAGACTGTAACTTTTGCGAATAACGTCAGTGAAGTGGTGTACAGGTAACATAGAAGACTAAGGAGCAAACTTGAGACAGCGGTGTTATTATCTTCCGGAGATCGCCTTTATAAGACGACCTCATGTGCTGAGTCTGTTTCATTTACAGTAATGGGCCTGTTATTGTTTTGTTTACTGTCTTCACCGACCATGCCAAAGAGAGTTACAGAAATTAAAAGAGCTAAAATCATTTTTACTAAAATGCATTCTCTTGCGATCTAGAATTGACTTGTAAATAAATGAACGCGAGATCTTGATGTTTCCTCGGGGATTCAAGGATAAGTAGGGAGTAGTCACGTGCACACCGCTTCGCTTTCAGTGTAGCAGCATTGATTGCACACAATTTTAAATGTCGTCAAAATGGTGATGAATAATGTCTTTATTTCGACACTTTCATACATATATATCTCCGAAACAGCTGAACTCGACCTGACTAGCTGGCAGCTAATGTTAGTAGGAATAATTATGACAACTTTTTTCAGATATAATTTAATCATATTTTTGTATATGCACATAAAACGCAGCTGAAACAGCAGGCCCAGTTTGTTAGTATATCACAAAAGTATTTTTTAAATTTTTTTAATTAAACTTGAGTTCTGAGATTATTACTACCAAGCTACTTCAATAATACAGTAAACGTCAAGTTTAAATGCAGTTCGCGGACATACTAGTTAAGAGAGGTTAGGGGGATATGACATTACCAGGCGACAAATTATTCCGCGGCGGTAAGTGCTAAGTTGTTTCAGTATCTCTGGCGATAAGTTCCTAATTGCACTTCACTTCACGGAAATGGAGTATAGCGGGCAACGTTAGGCGTACACGTGCCGGCAGTACGTGTCCTGAAATTACCAGGCTTTAATGTCCATGACACGCGGCGCCTTACGTTCCCGAGCTCTGTACATTTTGACAAAGAGAGAAAATATTTTTATTCTTAAATAAGTAAAAATATCTCCCTCGTAAAACGCTGCGACGCAATCGTCGAAATCCTAAAAAGAAACTACGCTAGAAAAATTTGATCTGAGTATAAAAATTGTCTGCCTTTGTATTTATGCTGGGACATTTTATTTGGCAAACTTTGATTGTCAAGATTATGGAGGTTACTCTGTACTATCCAAGGCTTCAATCGGCGATTGTATTCATTTTAGTAGGTAGCAAATATCAAATTAACGATATGAACTATTACTGGTCATTTATATTTGACGGCGGCTTATCAAAGAGATGGTATCGGATCGTATTTTCAAATTGTAATAATTTTTGTATTCCCATATGTAAGTCATATGGGAAAAATAAAAAATATTACGTTTAAAAAGCTTATATTTATATATTTTATACTAAATTTGTATAAGCTATTTAGTACTCCGTAGATGCAGTAGTATAAAAGCTCTAGACATGTATATTTTGTTATAAAAACCAACACCTAGTAATAAAAATAAAACGACAATAATTTATCCAGTGCGAAGATATATTTTATCATAGACTCAAGAGCTGCTATCCCGTCGGCGTTTCTGATGCAGTCCTGCTTTTTGCTTCTGTCCAGTGCAATCTCTTTGACCTCCATCTACGTCATGAGAAACATTTTATGTTTGACCTGACTGTATATGTTAATTTGGTCTTCGTCGTCTTCTCTATTACCTGTACCTTGTCTTCAATTATATTCCCAAAGAAGCTGTCATATCGTGTACATCTAGATAAGTATAAGCTTTTCATTAGGTTAGGTTCACAAAGCTCTTAAGAATATTATATTATATTTTTTTAAATTATACGTATACAGTTCTGTGTATTATTCTAATAAAACACACAAACAGAGGGTGAGAGGGTGATTTTACATTATATGTGATTGCCTCGGTGCTGTGGGAGCGCTTTCAACAAACTTATTACACAGAGATAAGTTTGTTCCGTACGCTCTCGAGTTCAAACACGTGAGTCCAGTTTCCTAACTCAAGGGAATGAATTCAAACGGTAGTTATATTACTTTTTTCTATTGTAGAAAATATTAAGATAAAAATAATAATAAAGTAACTTAATTTAATATAATGGCATATATATCTTCACGCCTCGCCACGAGCGTCTCCGAAGGGCTAGGCAGCACTTTACTTAAGATCAAAAATACTCATGGGTCAATCACAGGCAACTATGCAAACCACGAGGTTACCAATTACTAATACCAATTACTAGGCTCAATTATAAGAGTAAATAATTATGCTTTATGTAGTTGAAAGATTTTCGGTTGAATAGTGTATGTTTTTTTGTTTAATAATTCCAGCTGTCCCGTCCCGCCCAGCTTCGCTTAAATGAACAAATATAAATTAAACACTTTGGCAGCGTCACCTATCGAGTAAAATTTTTAGTCTTAAACAACAAGAGATCCATGCAATTTTCATTAAAATCGGTCGTGCGTTTTCATTTAATTCTCGAGTTTTTGCGAGACTGCCGAACATTCGATTTTTATACAGCTTATAATATAGATTAGTGTTGATCATTGCTCCTATCGTAAAATATTCTAAATATAAATATTATAGTACGAGTTTGTATAACCTAACAATTTGAATTTAGCGCTTTGCACATCTTAACATTGCACACAAAATCAGTTAGAGGTTTGTCGTTTTTAAGGTATTGCGATACACCTTGATTAATTAAATTAGCACACGCCGCTGACCTAACTAGTTTTAAAAGGCTTCTTATTAAATCAAAGAGAGCTCCCCGAGGAGCCTGGGTGTATTTTTAATTAATACATTCCTGCTGGCAGCTCATTTAAGCCTCACCAATATATTTACTTACGTACGACTTCGCTTTTAATTAGTAAAAGTATTAAATATTCTGCCTCACCACTGCATTACTCCTGGTGACTGATTCACCCATTCACGTGTAAAAATGATATAAGATTAGTGATCATAATTAAAAAAAACGTATTACATTAGCGGGAATTATTCATCTTTCAGTTAGGTATTCGATATACGGATATAATTACGACGGCTATGTCGTGGTGTCCAAGTGGTTCGAATAGTTGCCTGCAACACAAAGGTTTCAAGTTCGAATCCCGACTGTACCAATGAGTTTATCTGAACTTAACTACAGGGATTAGTAACACTATGAGCTTTACGGTAAAAGGAAAACTGACTCGCCATCTGTTTCGTTGGATTTCACTAATATAGTAGGTACATAATTTATAATATGTGGTAAGTTTCACTTAACATAACCAAAATAAACCCAAAGATATATCGGTTTCCTCGATGCAGGCTTTGCCTAGTGAGGAAACCAATAGATATTGTGTTTTTAAATAAGTCAGACTCTCTGCAAGATTGTGAATATATGTTATGTTTAATGTGTTATTATGTTTTTTATTAGCATGTATGAAGAGACTGATGAATGTGGACGAAGCGAAAGAGGTATGTAAGTCTAGAGAGAACTGGCGCTCTATACTCTCTGCCTACCCCGTTAGGGACTTGGCGTGATGATATGTATATATGTTTTTGCAGTGATTAAATACTTTTTTTTTATATCCCATAAATGGTGCCCAAAGTACACGGGTAGTACGGGAACAGCCTGTAATAAAATAAATACACATACAACTAAGCGCGTTGAAATAACAATGTATTCAACCATTTACTAAAGTACAAATACAATTTATCCCGCTTTCTCGATAAGGATGTCGTATCCGTGTTTAAATAGGTACAGTACATTAATACTAGGCTCTTCTCGTAGTTTGTTCCCGTTAAATAAGATATTGTCGGAATTCATTGACGTTATAGGAAGCTTGATGCTTCTGATCAACCATCATAATATGTGTAAAGCTATGTGTGCCCCTCAATTTCACCCACGTAAAATATTTAAAGCTATGGCAAATATATCTTCTGGAATTCAACATAAATTATCCTATGCCTTAAGCCAGTTCATAATCTTTGTACCAAATTCCATTCCACCGTTCTGGCGAGAATGAGTAACAAACATGCTCAAAAAATTTCGCATTTATAATTTTTTGTAATATTTCTTTTTTATTTATTTATATTTATTTCCTGTCTATCTATCGATAACATTGCTTAGTACCTAAGGAATAGAACTCCAGGTCCTACTCTGTATGTACTCTTGATGATATATAACCGGAATATTAGAATGTTCGTTTGAATAGTTGAGATATATATATCCTCACGCCTTCGCACAATGGTCCCCGAAGGGGTAGGCAGAGGTGTATAGGTAATACCCACACACCTACTTTCCGCCAGAGGTATATTAGGTGCCGACGTAACAGATGGCGAGTCCATCGCCGTTACTCCAGCAAGATGTTGTTGAGATGTGATAGCAAATTAAATAAACTTTCGCATTTGTACTATTAGCGAAGATTTCGATATACACTGAATGAGATTAAGGATATATTACTCACGTTTATTCGAGAGTAAGATATATTAGCTGTACTATTGCTATATGGGATACCCGTCAATAATACGTACTTACGTAGAACCCTGAAGGTACTTCAGCGTCTTATTCAATAATAGATACCTGGGTACATATAATAAGTACGCAATCCCTGCGGATTTCTGTGCCCAATTCAAACCGAACAGAAAGAAGTCATTATTCCCATTTCCGATTTTTGTGTTATTTCGACGACCGTGCACAAGTCACCGTGCAATTTCACGGTGTCTTGGACGAAAAAATTCAGACACACCAATACCTATTATGTCTTGAAAATTTTGGCGCTTTGTTAAACATCCAAGAATATTGTTAACTTACGAATTTTGTGATTCTAACCTTGCGGGTCGAATATCGTTTTATTTATTTCGTTAATTGAAGCGATAACTGTTGGTAAATTTGTGCATTTCGATAAGAAACAGTTCGCATTTAAAATTTGGTACAAATTAAATCATATTTATTGTATATAATTATGTAGGCAGAGTTTTTCTCTAAACAATTTGACTAAACTAATTGGATTGATCCAACCAGAGACTCTGGTACCACTGTAGGTACTACTGTACTGGTAGACTGTAGGTACCACTGCTGAGATATCTCACACGAGTTTTGAGTAAAACAGTACTCGTGTACAATTGTGTGTAATAGACGTCGATATTCTCCCCATCTGTCCACATGTTTACTAAGAAAGTACTACGCTAGGGAAATATTCATGGTGACCTTGCATCCGCTACCCACTTTTTGCCAGAGAAAATATTCTAGGTGTCAACGTTACAAATGGTGAGTCCGTTGCCGTTTGTCAAGCACGGACATACCTTTGGATTTCTTCATAAGCGTATGGAGGTTTTCTCTTGATGTTTTTCTTCGCCGTAAAGCTTGTGATGAGGGTTTTATGAGAATGTAGTGAACTCATAAAAACTGATTCATACAGTCGGGATTCGAACTCGCAATATTTGTATTGCAGGAGACTACTCTATCTAACCGCTTGACCACCATGGCTTGAAATAAGAGATAATTTTAAGAGAGGTAGGGCATAACGGATTCTCCGTTCGAATTTGGAGCTGCCCGACTAGGGCAGATACCTTAGGCTGGGACCTTATAGAAGTCCGTAGCCAAATAACAATTTTTTTTTGTGTTGTGTTCCTAGGTGGTGAATAAGGATTCCAGTAATGAGCTCCTTGGGGAGGGGGGAGGATTGTTATATTGTGTTGGCAACCGAGGGATTAGACCTATTTATGTTGCCAACACAGTATAACTCTCTGAACACAGAGTGGCAACGCGCAAGTGATACTTAGGTATCGTGAGCGTAAATAGGCTACGATAACCGTTTCCCATCCGGTGGGCCGTATGCTTGTTTGCCACACTTGTTGTATAAAAATATATATATATATATGATGAGCACAATAACATTCCCAATTAAAAGTTTAATAAGAAGTATAATAAATATACAATTTACACTACAATCTTTGGTTATTGCTTTATTATATGTAAATCACACACACAAGTAACATAAATAATACTTATGTTCATATTGGTGCGTATGGTGGCAAAATATTATTGACATTTTGGATACATGTCGATAATATTTTTATAAGCAGGCTTAAGCAACGAAAGAAATAGCTAATATTACCAACATTTATATTCCTTGAAACAAAATATTCTCGCAATATAATGCCGACATAAAAGCAGAATCTCGTATGTGACATTGTTTTGTTACATGGAGGAAAATATTCGCAACAATAAGTAGTACTTACATGACAGACGTGCCGGTGTTCGCCGACGTCGAGCCCAATATTGCTTCCGCGGACCTGTCATTGACAAGGAACGATTTTTCGGATCACTGCAGACGATTTATGAACGTAACATATTTATTTTTACTGCAAATATTATTTATTATCGTATAGTAAATGTTACCTGACACAGTGGATGGGATTAAATTAAAGTATTGACGATTCGAAATTTCGAAGGTAGGCGACCCAAATCAACTTTCCTTAAATATGATCTCAACATTTATTCAACTGTACAACAGCATTTTACCTTCCACTTTCACATATCTCTTTATTCGAACATATTGACTTAATTCAGCAAAAGAAAGGGTCAGGCATTAACTGATTAGATAGATACCCTTCTCAAAAGGGTTTCGCCTGAAGACAGCAAAAAGTCAGACCGTCGGGCATAAAGCGGTCGTCATAAAATGTATATGTAGCTTATTCACTTTGTAATGAAGATCTATATACATCACTTTCATTATTAATTTATTCGTCACATTTCTTTTGATTTTGACGGCTGTATAGTGGGCCAGTTCTTCTGACTGTGAAGCTTACAGTCAGAACAACTGACCAAATGCCACGGCATGACAGAATGCCGCGGGTACGATTCCGACTGGTGCCGTATATTTGTGTTAAGAAGACCTAAATTCGTATCTTGGGCCTGAATTTCCAATTTGTGGAAAAATAAATTTATATCAACATACATTAGTCTAAAAACTTATATCATGCATAAGCTTCATTCGAATATATTTAAGTATATGTTGAACTCACGCTTTCCCTTAAGGGTGACGGGGTAGGCAGAGGTGTATAGGTAGTATCCACACACCCACATTCCGCCAAAGATATCTAAACATATATCCTATATATCTAACTATGTAAAGATTTATATCGTTCTCGTTGCATTTTTTTTATCAAAAGTAGCTGTAAGTTATATAGATGATAAATATATATATATATACACTGATATATGTGATAAGCCATTATATAATACTTTCACTAGATTGTTAAAAATGTATGCAGGAATATGTATAGGTCTTTGGATCCGCTCAAACAACAGTAATGCACAAGTTAGCTGAACGCAAAAAAAACAAGATTATAGGTACGTGTGTGTGGAATGAACTTTCCAGTGTTCAATATTAGTCTTTGGAATGAGCTTTGGAACTACCCGCTTGTCGTCTGTAGGAAATCCAGCGTAGGTGTTTTAAAAGTGGGGCGAGCGTTCATGGGCCACGGTAACCATTTATATTGATAACTTTGAATTTTTGATTAAGATTGAAAACTTTGCAAATTAAATAAACTTTCGCATTTGTACTATTAGCGAAGATTTCGATATACACTGAATGAGATTAAGGATATATTACTCACGTTTATTCGAGAGTAAGATATATTAGCTGTACTATTGCTATATGTGATACCCGTCAATAATACGTACTTACGTAGAACCCTGAAGGTACTTCAGCGTCTTATTCAATAATAGATACCTGGGTACATATAATAAGTACGCAATCCCTGCGGATTTCTGTGCCCAATTCAAACCGAACAGAAAGAAGTCATTATTCCCATTTCCGATTTTTGTGTTATTTCGACGACCGTGCACAAGTCACCGTGCAATTTCACGGTGTCTTGGACGAAAAAATTCAGACACACCAATACCTATTATGTCTTGAAAATTTTGGCGCTTTGTTAAACATCCAAGATTATTTATTAGATTTAAGAAATTAATACGAATTTTGTTATTCTAACCTTGCGGGTCGAATATCGTTTTATTTATTTCGTTAATTGAAGCGATAACTGTTGGTAAATTTGTGCATTTCGATAAGAAACAGTTCGCATTTAAAATTTGGTACAAATTAAATCATATTTATTGTATATAATTATGTAGGCAGAGTTTTTCTCTAAACAATTTGACTTAACTAATTGGATTGATCCATCCAGAGACTCTGGTAGACTGTAGGTACCACTGCTGAGATATCTCACACGAGTTTTGAGTAAAACAGTACTCGTGTACAATTGTGTATAATAGACGTCGATATTCTCCCCATCTGTCCACATGTTTACTAAGAAAGTACTACGCTAGGGAAATATTCGTGGTGACCTTGCATCCGCTACCCACTTTTTGCCAGAGAAATATTCTAGGTGTCAACGTTACCAATGGTGAGTCCGTTGCCGTTTGTCAAGCACGGACATACCTTTGGATTTCTTCATAAGCGTATGGAGGTTTTCTCTTGATGTTTTTCTTCGCCGTAAAGCTTGTGATGAGGGTTTTATGAGAATGTAGTGAACTCATAAAAACTGATTCATACAGTCGGGATTCGAACTCGCAATATTTGTATTGCAGGAGACTACTCTATCTAACCGCTTGACCACCATGGCTTGAAATAAGAGATAATTTTAAGAGAGGTAGGGCATAACGGATTCTCCGTTCGAATTTGGAGCTGCCCGACTAGGGCAGGACCTCCACCTTATAGAAGCCCGTAGCCAAATAACACATTTTTTTTTGTGTTGTGTTCCTACGTGGTGAATAAGGTTTCCAGTAATGAGCTCCTTGGGGAGGGGGGAGGATTGTTATATTGTGTTGGCAACCGAGGGATTAGACCTTTTTATGTTGCCAACACAGTATAACTCTCTGAACACAGAGTGGCAACGCGCAAGTGATACTTAGGTATCGTGGGCGTAAATAGGCTACGGTAACCGTTTCCCATCAGGTGGGCCGTATGCTTGTTAGCCACATAATAAAAAATGATCACAATAACATTCCCAATTAAAAGTTTAATAAGAACGCATAAGTATAATAAATATACAATTTACTCTACAATCTTTGGTTACTGCTTTATTATATGTAAATCACACACACAAAAGTAACATAAATAATACTTATGTTCATATTGGTGCGTATGGTGGCAAAATATTATTGACATTTTGGATACATGTCGATAATATTTTTATAAGCAGGCTTAAGCAACGAAAGAAATAGCTAATATTACCAACATTTATATTCCTTGAAACAAAATATTCTCGCAATATAATGCCGACATAAAAGCAGAATCTCGTATGTGACATTGTTTTGTTACATGGAGGAAAATATTCGCAACAATAAGTAGTACTTACATGACAGATGTGCCGGTGTTGGCCGACGTCGAGCCCAATATTGCTTCCGCGGACCTGTCATTGACAAGGAACGATTTTTCGGATCACTGAAGACGATTTATGAATGTAACATATTTATTTTTACTGCAAATATTATTTATTATTGTATAGTAAATGTTACCTGACACAGTGGATGGGATTAAATTAAGGTATTGACGATTCGAAATTTCGAAGGCAGGGCGACCCAAATCAACTTTCCTTAAATATGATCTCAACATTTATTCAACTGTACAACAGCATTTTACCTTCCACTTTCACATATCTCTTTATTCGAACATATTGACTTAATTCAGCAAAAGAAAGGGTCAGGCATTAACTGATTAAATAGATACCCTTCTCAAAAGGGTTTCGCCTGAAGACAGCAAAAAGTCAGACCGTCGGGCATAAAGCGGTCGTCATAAAATGTATATGTAGCTTATTCACTTTGTAATGAAGATCATTATTAATTTATTCGTCACATTTCTTTTGATTTTGACGGCTGTATAGTGGGTCAGTTCTTCTGACTGTGAAGCTTACAGTCAGAACAACTGACCAAATGCCGCGGCATGACAGAATGCCGCGGGTACGATTCCGACTGGTGACAGATATTTGTGTTAAGAAGACCTAAATTCGTATCTTGGGCCTGAATTTCTAATTAATGGAAAAATAAATTTATATCAACATACATTAGTCTAAAAACTTATATCATGCATAAGCTTCATTCGAATATAATATTGAAGTATATGTTGAACTCACGCTTTCCCTTAAGGGTGAAGGGGTAGGCAGAGGTGTATAGGTAGTATCCACACACCCACATTCCGCCAAAGATATCTAAACATATATCCTATATATCTAACTATGTAAAGATTTATATCGTTCTCGTTGCATTTTTTTTATCAAAAGTAGCTGTAAGTTATATAGATGATAAATATATATATATATACACTGATATATGTGATAAGCCATTATATAATACTTTCACTAGATTGTTAAAAATGTATGCAGGAATATGTATAGGTCTTTGGATCCGCTCAAACAACAGTAATGCACAAGTTAGCTGAACGCAAAAAAAACAAGATTATAGGTACGTGTGTGTGGAATGAACTTTCCAGTGTTCAATATTAGTCTTTGGAATGAGCTTTGGAACTACCCGCTTGTCGTCTGTAGGAAATCCAGCGTAGGTGTTTTAAAAGTGGGGCGAGCGTTCATGGGCCACGGTAACCATTTATATTGATAACTTTGAATTTTTGATTAAGATTGAAAACTTTGCAAATTAAATAAACTTTCGCATTTGTACTATTAGCGAAGATTTCGATATACACTGAATGAGATTAAGGATATATTACTCACGTTTATTCGAGAGTAAGATATATTAGCTGTACTATTGCTATATGTGATACCCGTCAATAATACGTACTTACGTAGAACCCTGAAGGTACTTCAGCGTCTTATTCAATAATAGATACCTGGGTACATATAATAAGTACGCAATCCCTGCGGATTTCTGTGCCCAATTCAAACCGAACAGAAAGAAGTCATTATTCCCATTTCCGATTTTTGTGTTATTTCGACGACCGTGCACAAGTCACCGTGCAATTTCACGGTGTCTTGGACGAAAAAATTCAGACACACCAATACCTATTATGTCTTGAAAATTTTGGCGCTTTGTTAAACATCCAAGAATATTGTTAACTTACGAATTTTGTGATTCTAACCTTGCGGGTCGAATATCGTTTTATTTATTTCGTTAATTGAAGCGATAACTGTTGGTAAATTTGTGCATTTCGATAAGAAACAGTTCGCATTTAAAATTTGGTACAAATTAAATCATATTTATTGTATATAATTATGTAGGCAGAGTTTTTCTCTAAACAATTTGACTAAACTAATTGGATTGATCCAACCAGAGACTCTGGTACCACTGTAGGTACTACTGTACTGGTAGACTGTAGGTACCACTGCTGAGATATCTCACACGAGTTTTGAGTAAAACAGTACTCGTGTACAATTGTGTGTAATAGACGTCGATATTCTCGCCATCTGTCACATGGCCACTAAGAAAGTACTACGCTAGGGAAATATTCGTGGTGACCTTGCATCCGCTACCCACTTTTTGCCAGAGAAAATATTCTAGGTGTCAACGTTACCAATGGTGAGTCCGTTGCCGTTTGTCAAGCACGGACATACCTTTGGATTTCTTCATAAGCGTATGGAGGTTTTCTCTTGATGTTTTTCTTCGCCGTAAAGCTTGTGATGAGGGTTTTATGAGAATGTAGTGAACTCATAAAAACTGATTCATACAGTCGGGATTCGAACTCGCAATATTTGTATTGCAGGAGACTACTCTATCTAACCGCTTGACCACCATGGCTTGAAATAAGAGATAATTTTAAGAGAGGTAGGGCATAACGGATTCTCCGTTCGAATTTGGAGCTGCCCGACTAGGGCAGATACCTTAGGCTGGGACCTTATAGAAGTCCGTAGCCAAATAACAATTTTTTTTTGTGTTGTGTTCCTAGGTGGTGAATAAGGATTCCAGTAATGAGCTCCTTGGGGAGGGGGGAGGATTGTTATATTGTGTTGGCAACCGAGGGATTAGACCTATTTATGTTGCCAACACAGTATAACTCTCTGAACACAGAGTGGCAACGCGCAAGTGATACTTAGGTATCGTGAGCGTAAATAGGCTACGATAACCGTTTCCCATCCGGTGGGCCGTATGCTTGTTTGCCACACTTGTTGTATAAATATATATATATATATGATGAGCACAATAACATTCCCAATTAAAAGTTTAATAAGAAGTATAATAAATATACAATTTACACTACAATCTTTGGTTATTGCTTTATTATATGTAAATCACACACACAAGTAACATAAATAATACTTATGTTCATATTGGTGCGGATGGTGGCAAAATATTATTGACATTTTGGATATATGTCGATAATGTTTTTATAAGCAGGCTTAAGCAACGAAAGAAATAGCTAATATTACCAACATTTATATTCCTTGAAACAAAATATTCTCGCAATATAATGCCGACATAAAAGCAGAATCTCGTATGTGACATTGTTTTGTTACATGGAGGAAAATATTCGCAACAATAAGTAGTACTTACATGACAGACGTGCCGGTGTTCGCCGACGTCAAGCCCAATATTGCTTCCGCGGACCTGTCATTGACAAGGAACGATTTTTCGGATCACTGCAGACGATTTATGAACGTAACATATTTATTTTTACTGCAAATATTATTTATTATCGTATAGTAAATGTTACCTGACACAGTGGATGGGATTAAATTAAAGTATTGACGATTCGAAATTTCGAAGGTAGGCGACCCAAATCAACTTTCCTTAAATATGATCTCAACATTTATTCAACTGTACAACAGCATTTTACCTTCCACTTTCACATATCTCTTTATTCGAACATATTGACTTAATTCAGCAAAAGAAAGGGTCAGGCATTAACTGATTAGATAGATACCCTTCTCAAAAGGGTTTCGCCTGAAGACAGCAAAAAGTCAGACCGTCGGGCATAAAGCGGTCGTCATAAAATGTATATGTAGCTTATTCACTTTGTAATGAAGATCTATATACATCACTTTCATTATTAATTTATTCGTCACATTTCTTTTGATTTTGACGGCTGTATAGTGGGCCAGTTCTTCTGACTGTGAAGCTTACAGTCAGAACAACTGACCAAATGCCACGGCATGACAGAATGCCGCGGGTACGATTCCGACTGGTGCCGTATATTTGTGTTAAGAAGACCTAAATTCGTATCTTGGGCCTGAATTTCCAATTTGTGGAAAAATAAATTTATATCAACATACATTAGTCTAAAAACTTATATCATGCATAAGCTTCATTCGAATATATTGAAGTATATGTTGAACTCACGCTTTCCCTTAAGGGTGAAGGGGTAGGCAGAGGTGTATAGGTAGTATCCACACACCCACATTCCGCCAAAGATATCTAAACATATATCCTATATATATATTTTTTTTTTAATTTATTTAATGAACACATAACAATTATAACAATAAAGCACACCAAAAACCACTGAGGTTTGTCCGGTATCTAACTATGTAAAGATTTATATCGTTCTCGTTGCATTTTTTTATCAAAAGTAGCTGTAAGTTATATAGATGATAAATATATATATACACTGATATATGTGATAAGCCGTTATATAATACTTTCACTAGATTGTTAAAAATGTATGCAGGAATATATATAGGTCTTTGGTTCCGCTCAAACAACAGTAATGCACAAGTTAGCTGAACGCAAAAAAAACAAGATTATAGGTACGTGTGTGTGGAATGAACTTTCCAGTGTTCAATATTAGCCTTTGGAATGAACTTTGGAACTACCCACTTGTCGTCTGTAGGAAATACAGCGTAGGTGTTTTAAAAGTGGGGCGAGCGTTCATGGGCCACGGTAACCATTTATATTGATAACTTTGGTAGATTTTAAGGTTTAAAATAGGAGCGTCGAATATTACGCGAAAAAATTGATGCCTTTGTTATTAAAGCACAATTTGACAAAAAAATACTTAAATATTTCGCAAGCTTATTTTCATGATAGCTTCGAATGTAGCGACATCTGTCAATAACGACGTGATACATGTACGCGCGTTTTAAACGTAGCTTGGTAGCTACGTTTAAAACGTCCATGTGGGCGATCGTGATGCTATCTTTCAGAAACGACACAACGAATAGAGTCACGCTCAGCTGTGTGAAGGCGTATTTTAAGTCGAACATTAGTTTTGGCTTTCATCACTAGATGTCAGTGAAAAAGAAATGCTATATACGGTAATCTATCTATATCCATACAACTCAAAGGTGACTGACTGACTGACTGACTGACATAGTGATCTGTCAACGCACAGCCCAAACCACTGGACGGATCGGGCTGAAATTTGGCATGCAGGTAGATGTTTTGACGTAGGCATCTGCTTTTTGATTCATCAAATGCTTAGGATTTTGATGAAATCTACCCCCAAGGGGATAAAATAGGGGATGAAAGTTTGTATGAATCTTTTTTTTTTATTACACTTTTTTTTTGTCCCTCTGATGTGGTGGTCAGTCTTTGGTTTGCGTTTTTTGTTTTTTTATGCGTTTTCTATTTTTTTCGCATCAGTGTAATTGAGATTTTTTTCTTTTTCTCTGTGCATATATTTTTCTTTATAACTGTAACATTTTGTGCTTATTTAACATTTTTCCTATTACATTATCTTTAGTTTATTTGTATCTTAGTTTCGTTTCACATTATCTTATTCATATAATTTGATCGTTACTGTTAGCGCGAAGGAGATGAAGCTTTTACCCAGCAGTGGGCTATGGAAGTTGATATGATGATGTCAGGTTATAAACTAGTGATGGCATTGCTCTGACAGGCTCATTGGCATCAGAATACTTACTGGTTGCGCTCTGCTCAAGTTCAGCTCCTGCGGTGACCTAAGTGTCTAACCTTAACAATTATTAATAAAAATACTTTTTCTTCATTTTGAGAAGAAATTAGAGTCATGCTTGACAAACGGCGAAGAACTCGTCATGTGTCACGTTGGCACCTATCTTAATGATGGGCTCTTAAACTACTTAACCGATTTCAATCAAATTTGCATACTGTGTGTAGTTTGATCCAACTTAAAAGATAGGATAGCTTACATCACAATTGGACCCGATAGGTGGCGCTGCGATCGTGTTTCAGGAAGTTTTACTTTTTCTCCCGGGCGAAGCTGGGCAGGACAGCTAGTATCTTTATATAAATTATATTTCTTCTATGCGTGTAGTTATTTGTCACTGAACTCCTAAACGGCGATTTTAGTGATCATTCTTCAAATCTTCAGGTGGATTCTAGAATGGTTTAGAATCACAATTGGACCCTATAGGTGGCGCTGCGATCGTGTTTCAGGAAAAAAAATATTGTTATCCGAGCGAAGCTGGGCGGGACAGCTAAGTATACATATATCTCCAGGGAGAAGTGGATGTGTGGGAAGTATTACTCTGTCTACCTCTTTAGGGACCCTTGTTTAAAGACGTTACGATATATAGATACAAATACAAATGCAAATATAAAAAAAATACAGGCGGTGTGCATGCTTATTTTGAGATACCTTATACCTGTTGTTTTATGACGTAATCCAGTTTTCAGAAACCATACTGGTTAAAAAAACCAGAAGTTTTAAGACCTTTCATTAATACTTTTTTGGATACAGGTAACGGATCGTTATAGTTGCAACTTTTTATAAATATTTAAAGCATAGAAATATAAATATTTCACAATCACAGAAACATAAACTGAACTCAAATTGTATATATATATGTATGTACCCCAAAAGGATTTCCAAAAACGGCCCCCTCAAATGGAACTGTACCGATAGGTCTCAAACGGTGCTAATGACCTTTCTACGCCGAACTCTGCTCACCTGAACCTAAGAACAGCAACAACCTTATACCAGACATCAAGGATGTTTTTACCAGCATCCATTGACCCCAAATTCAAAGCTATAAATAAATACTTTCGATTAAATACACTCGACCATACTGGCCTAGATGGCACGAAAACGTGAATAAAGCAAAACCGACAGCTAGCAATCTCAAATAAGAAACTGCTTTGTGTGTGCTACTTTGCTAATTCCTAACAGGTTTTAACATTTAATTAATTGACCATGTCTTTGAAATACTTTAAATTGTTTGCAATTTAGGATGTCCCTGAAAGTAATCTGGCAATAAAACGATGGATCAAAAATATAGGAAGAGCCGTGGTGGCCGAGTATTACGAGTAGTCGTCTGCAACACAATGAATGCAAGTTTGATTCCCGCCTGTACCTAGTGACTTTTTTAACTCAAGTACAGCGAGACATACCACGAGCCCTTCGGTGAAGGAAGGCAACGAGAGAAAACCTGAACTCTTTTGGGATGAAGTTCAAATAAAAATGCTTGAGAAATTGCGATAGACAGATGGAGAATCTGTCACGTTAGCACCTAAATATACCACCAGCGAAACTGTCTTCTCCTTCAGACACCCATGTGCGTGGGCATGAAAATATATATCAGCCGGCCATATTTTTTTAAAGTCTCGATATAGTAGTAGAAATTATTGAACATTGGCAGTATTCTGCTGCGTCGTGCCATGCGTTGGTAAGTTTAGGGCACGTGTAAGAAAGTCTTCAATTAGACGGATAAAATTGCGGCCATAAATGTATGCTCCAGAAAAGTCGCATGCAGAGTAAAATTACGTTCTGTTCCGACCCTACCGATATTACCATCGCCGGTCTGCTAATAATGTCATCTAAACTTAAGTTTAGATGACAAACAAGAAGAAGAAAAAAACGTTTGACTAGTAGGTACATCAATATTGCCTAAAAATTTATCTTACTCTGAAGGCCATTTCATCTTTATCACCGTTGCTGTTATACACAACTATTTGCGTGGTTAATTAGCCTAGTTTCGACCGTAATTCTCTTGACGATATATGAACTATATTTCTAAAACAATAAGTAATTTGATAAGGTATCAAGCGCACCAGACAATTGTCTTGATACAATTTGTTCGCACGTGAAAGGTCGAGTGTGCACCCGTCAATTGCATTACACTTATTACATTTCAATGTACGTGAATCGTCCCAATCACTTTGCTGTTGGTAGATAGCATATAGTAAGATTCAGGCCACTAAAACTCACGAATCGTTGAAGTAAACGCCACCAAAGAGATTACTGGTGTAGAAATGTTGTACATATTCAGAAGTCTAATCTGCAAGCGTGCTAGTGCATGACTGAAGGAAGCGAGGTAAAGCAATGCTCCTCGACCAGGGCTATACAATTTCATGTCATGTAATTTGAATTAAATTAATTAAAATAAAAAATAAAAAAAAAGTCGTGGAGGTCATGTGGTTCGAGCAGTTACCTGCGACACAAAGATCGCAAGTTCGAATCCCGACTGTACCAATTACTTTTTCTGAACTTAAGTACAGTGATTAGTCACACCAAGAGCTTTACGGTGAAGGAAAAGATCGTGAGGAAGCCTGCATACGTCTGAGCAGAAATTCAAAGGCGTATGTATAGGCGTACTTGAGTAACGGCGATGGACTCGCCATCTGTCACTCTGGCGGAAAGTGGGTTTGTGAGTATTACCTATACACCTCTCCCTACCCCTTCGGAAACCCTTGTGGGAAGGCGTGAGGATATGCGGATGAAAATTAAAAATACTAATAACGCAAGGAGACTATGACTCATTAAAATATTAATGATTTGACTTATTTAGAATTACGTACATAGAAACAGAAGACAAAGTCATGGCAAGTGTTTTTCGTTCAAAATATATGCTTTTTACACTAGGATTCTCAAATTGGACGCTCAAAAAATGTTTGGATATTCACCCTTATATTGATTTTAATCCTTAAAGCGTACCTACTAGGTACGCTTTAATCCACAAAATAATAAGCCCTTAAATACCCGCAGCCTTTTATGATTTTGTTCTGGACCTCCATATAAAATATTTAGTTGGAGCATCCGGTTGGTTGGAGATGGCAGCGCATAAAATGAAAAATAAAAATGTTCAAAGTACGAAAGCGTACGATAAAAAAGGCCACACCACAAACAAGGCACGTACAGGGTAAATAAATAACGGTACCGATTGCTCTCCGTTATAAAACAGCTGCATACACTTGCAATGTGATTAATTTTTATGTTTATCATCATGGATTTAAATAAGCAAGTTTATCGCATACCTATGTTACCTAAATGGTTGCTTTTACTTGCAAACTTGTATTATCACTTGTCTTTTTCTCAAGACTTCATCTGCATATAATTCGTTATGCTCATGTATTATTCTGATTCAAGGTATAATATTACTCTTTACGATGCAAGGTGTAATATTACTATTATTAATGTGAATATAGGCTGTAGTGAATTACTACAATACATAGTTCATAGAATCGTCGTAAATGCAGTCACATATTCTCAGACCTTCTCAATGGGTTTCAATGGATAAAGAGGTATTTCATTCCGTAGGCAATATTGACCTACTCTATACATTGACCTAGTCTAGTATGGGCAGAAGAATTCAAGATTTAGTTTACAGAGCTGGATAATTGAAACCAGTAGGATGTGTTATATCTTACACTAAATACTAGCATTAGGATATCTTTGATTTTAGATGAATCTTAAAAATGATAAGAGACGTTGAACATTTTGTATGATTCCACCTTTTTATGTTCATAATAGTCAAAGAAAGATTGTTTTTTTTTATCTAAAGTATTAAGCGCTTTATGGTTATGGAAAACAACGCGAGGATACGTCGGAAAGACTTGTATGTAATGTAAGTGAACGTTGTGAAGATATATCGTGGAAAACGCAAAGAATTAAAAAGGGCAAATAAGCTATTTATAAGTAAAAGCTAATAATACTTAACTCCGGCAGCCGCAGATATAACACTTGCCAACAATCCGCCAAGTTAGGTACGTAATCGTAAAGTAATCGGAGAAATGAGCTTACGTCTCACCAAAACGACTTCTTAGTTTAAGAACTCTGGCTAAAAGTACCTATACCACATTTCTTATATATAACTTATTGGTTTCGTTCATTACTACGTTTAACCCAGTCGATGATTATCATACATACATTTGTTTATTTATAGTCCGACTACGTCCCAAGGCCTTCGTCTTCTCACTCCAACCCCCAAGATCGAGCGGTACTTCCGACCTTGTTCGTATAAATGTCCGTTTACATTGGTTTACATACAGATATTTTGTCTACGCTGTATAAAAACAATTGTTATTTGAGACTGAGAGAAGGCTGGTTCATGGTTGATGGTATCAAAATACTCATTCTAGGGTTACTTAGTTTAAATTAGAAATTGGGAAAATGTAAATAACATTTTCTTGAGTTTTAATTTTCCCGAAGAAATAGGACTTCTGAAAGTAAGTCAGTGACCTACATTGCCCAGACTACAGGAACCAATAAAGTTATTAGTTACGACCTTACTGTTAGGTATAGAAAACAAAAGCTTTGTTTATATTGGCAGCCATTGGTGGAAGAAGAAATTAGTAAGCTTTAAAGGTATACGTTTCAGATGTTTAGTTAATACCTCTGAGGTCCTATTTCACCAAGGTCGTCGTTATACGAGTAAAAGAACAAGTAACCATAACAGATGTAAAATAGTTCGCTGCATTATTTATTCACACATTACGTTTTACTGCTTTCTTAAGACAAAAAGTAACGCCTGGCATTTTATTAACAATAATACATACATACATACATATCACGCCAAGTCCCTAACGGGGTAGGCAGAGAGTATAGAGCGCCAGTTCTCTCTAGCCTTACATACCTCTTTCGCTTCGTCCACATTCATCAGTCTCTTCATACATGCTCGTCGGTTTCGAGTACTCTTAACGTTCCCGTCCTACAATAATACAAATTTTCAATATTTATAATAACCGTTGTAAAACTATTTACAGATAAAATACCTGTGTCAAATCCTGTGGCAACGTGACCAGAAAACTAGCAGCATTGCCACTCTGGATATAAATGCAAATTTTCCGAGCGAAGATAATTTTTGAATAACTATGAAGAGTGCATGGATGTGTATGCATACAAATATCCTTGTAATTGGCTATTTACGGCCAAACCAGACTACTTTTTTACCCCCACTTAACTGGTATAAAGAGACGCCATTTTGGCTTTGTGCGAAATTTAAGCGCGAAGTTACTCTTCTGACTGGAAGAAGGAAGAAGCAAGAAGTAGAAAACCCACAAGGGTCCCCGAGGAAGAGTTAAGTTGTAAGTAGCAGTTAGTTAGTAAGTATCCACACACCCACGTTCCGCCAGAGATAAACTTTTAGGTACTAGCGTGATAAATGGCGAGTCCATCTATTTTACTCCAGCACGACTATACATACGTCTTCGAATTACTTCTCAAACGTACATTCCTCTCGATGTTTTCCCTCATCGTAAAGCTCGTAATGTTACTAATCACTGTATCTACTTAAGTTCAGAAAAACTCATGGATACAATCACCTTTGCAATGTATGTTGCAGGCATTTACTCGAACGACTCGGCCACCACGGCTTACTATTTCACAATTATATCTCTTTCTCCATATTTTTAGTTTGTGAAATGAAAACACGCTTATCAAAATGCACATGAGCGCTTTGTGTAATAAAACCAAAATTATAGTATCGATATTTTATTAATAATATACACACATATAATAAATTATACAATTTGATTTATCAAAAATATATTTTATTACATAATTTTCGAATTATCGTTTATTTTTAATATTGAATATTTTTACATTCTGTCTCAATGGAATCTACGCATAACGTCAGCAGACGTGTGAGTAAATATTGGGGTAAACTATTAGTGATCGAGGCTGTTTACTCCCGTGACTCGACAGACACAAAGAAGAAACACCGTACGGGCGAGTATTTGTATAACGTGACAACGGCTATAGGCGGCTAACGGCTTAGGACATATTAATAATGCACTACAACATCTATATTATGAAACACTAAACTCGGACATGTTTAATAAGGGACATTAACTTGTTAATGCATATAGGTTTCAGTTTATTTTAGCTACTTTGTGCAGATCCTGTGCATAGGCGTCGAAAGTGCGAACCACTGTGTCGCGCTATCCAGAAGGCAGAGAGGCACATCTACTCATTGAAACTACCGGACTGTAAGGTGAAAAATATCCATTGGTACTTCAATTTTAATACATTTTCGAAGTTGCAGGTTTTGGTCCAATATAAGAGGAAAGTAGATATTTAGTAGATAGTAGGACAGAAAGGCTTTTGGATATAAGAAACTTGATACGATTAGATTAAAATAATTTTTGTTTATTTTCACTAACTGAACCCTCGATTTATATGAAAGCGTTGGATAAAATTGTCTGATTATTCGTGCTAACAAAATAAAAATATGATCAGCCTTCCATCCATATCATCACGCCGAGTTCCTCGCGCGGTAGGCAGAGAGAGTAGAGGGCCAGTACTACCTAGACTTTTCTAACTCTTTTGCTACGACCACTTCTCTTCATATGCATGAACGCTCGCCGGTTTCGAGTACTCTTGAAGTTCCCGTCCTTGAGTGTCCGATCGATTCGACTAGGTAGTTGGAACATGATCTTCCTCTGCCTCTTATTCCACACACTTTCACATGCTTCGTCAATCTATCCATCGAATATATTATTGGCAACCTGCGTGCTTGAGGACCGGCGATGGACTCACCGTTGGTACATAAATATATTTCTGGCGAAAAGTCGGTGTTACACATCCGCCATGAAGATATATTATATGAAGATCTAAAGGGATTGTTATAATAGGCTTGTTAACATACACATATTGGTCATTATGTCAAGCTAACGGTATGTAAATTGTAAGTGGTTCAAGTGTTCGGTCAAGGCCCGCGCCGGCGCATGTCCAATCCGATTCCAACTCTCTTCAACATCACACGGCTTCGATGCAACGTGGTAAAAATACCAAATAGGTATAAAAATTAAAAAAAGTTATTTTATTTTGAAGTGAATTTATGGGTGAGTAATTTAATATTATATTTATTAAAATGTATGATACCTAATTATGTTCAATGAAATATATTTTAATATTTCGCATTATTTTAAATCAAACTGATTTTTTTTGTTATTTATAACAGATTAAAAGTCATTAATTATATTGTGATATTTTGTGTTAAACTACTAATTATGATAGCATTATATTTGATTGATCATAAGTTTTCCGCTAAATCACTTCTTAAAAAGTCCATATTTCCATGCCTATTATTAAACGTTTCTTGAGCAAACTATCGGTAATATTAAAAGGACCCTATTCGAAAACCTGGTTTCGACTGGTTTTCGAATACTTAAATGTAATTACATTTTATCGTTTAACCAAGGCTAGCCTTATACCAAGATTGTTTTCAAATAACAAAGACAAACTTTCTCTCAGTGCGAAATTAATAACAAACATTAAGTAATCCTTCCTTCTTTCATATACAACGCGCTGATATAGATTTAATTGAACCTTGAATTTATTTTATATTAATTGAAATACTTAGCTTAGGCATTACATACATTACATACATAGACAGTACATTATCTATAATAAAATTATAAAGAATAATAAGCAGAAAAGGCACCGAATTGCCATCTGCATTGAGCCTCGGCTTATTTTAACGACGGTGAATATATTTTCCTACGTCACTTGCGTAATTATTATGTTCGATGAATAACTTTTAGTGACAAAAATCCATATATTCGAACAAAATAAATTTCTTAAAACATGTATAAAATGCCCGGGGCTTCGAGATAGGGACAATAAAAGTTCGCTTAAGCGTTATTCTGAATACTGAGCTTACCTACTGATAACACCTTCGGATATTGCGTGCGTGCGCTGCCATTGTGGCGCTGGAGCACAAATTATTTTAGGAAATTATACTAGGATTTTATTTCAGTTTTTATTACATAAAAATGTAGATGAACATCAATAACTTTTTATATAAACATTACTTACTTTAAAAATACCAAGCTTTTATTTAATCTTGATGGATTAACTTATATAAAAACCGTATTTTTTATAATGGCAAATTTAAATGTAATTAAATACTTTTTTACTTTGGTTCAAACTCAAATAGTAATATTTAAAGTACATATATCATATCCATATGCATTTGTGATTTTATCATAATTTCAAGTTCACATAAAAAAATATCTTAAATTGTAACAAAGAATTGTAAAAGACTTTTGTAATGACTACATAATGAAATATTCTGTGGTTGTAATTAAGCTGATTATTCATGTATGTAAGGCATATAAGATGCACGCAGGTGGAAAGCTATGCGTACTGATACTTAAATGGGTTCAGCGTTCATTTAGCATGCCTATAACCTGTTGGTATGCGCACCTGCAGCATAACATCACTACACAATGAGCACATCTACATAGCTGTAGTCTACATAGAACATTCTTCTAGATAAAGTCATATTTATATCTTCCCATTCAACTCCAGCCATAGGTATTAACATATTCTGGAGTATGATTGCTGTTTAGAGAAGATGGAATGTAATTCCTTTATAAGTACCTTTTCTTTCTTCTTTAGAAAGAGCCACTTCATTACTGAAGGTTGGCCGTTAGCTCTGAAAACTTCTCCCTTCTTGGGCCAAGTACCTATTATTGAACATTATACACTCAGTTTTTTATGATCATGTATGAACGCTTAAGACCACCTGTCCCTTAATAATTATTTAACTGTCACCGACGAAGCAAGATATTAGGCTTATATATGTAGTTCTTTACCTCTCACTTTTCAATAAAATTAAATCTCAATTTAAAAAGTACGCTACGGACTTTAGATGAATGTCCTGGGTCCGTCATATCAGTCAATCAGTGCATATTTTTGTCTTAATTGATTGCCTTTGCGATGGAAACCAAAGCACAGTTAGAATAATGTCTTTATTCTTATTTCCAGAAGTCATGAAAGAGATACAGATAGTAATTTTATTTGTATGTTTGCTGGGAATAGCTAGCACATCCGATAATGAGATAGAATATGAAGCGTTTGTTGACGACGAAACAGAGAGCTACGCGGATGAACTAACTGCACTACCGAGCACAGAGGGCGAGCGGAGAGATCGTATACTCTGGCCATATCCTGTGAATGAAAACGGAGCTGAGAATGATGAGAAAAATAATGACACCGAAGACCCAGGAGTTGATAGACAGAAGCGTTTCCTAAGATGGTCGTATCCTCAAAGTCCTATTGTAGACATGATGATGCAAACAGCAGCGTTGAACTACTCCCCCGGGAATCCAAGCGACCCTTTTGATTTTTTGCGCGATTCCTATCCCCTGCCTAAAGGTAAGGCTAAACATCTAAATGGTACCTTTTATTTCCCCCACTAACTGTCTCGCCTGAGGCTACGAGGCTACTATAATAGAGTGGTTACAAGAAGTAAATTTACGCTATTCACAGAAAGCTTAGCTATGTGAAATGTTACATAAACAAAACCGGTTCCACATCATGAAATGGTAACGACTTAAACTTAAACGACATAACGAATAAATAACCACAACAATTTATTAACCTCAATTGGAACCACTTCAAGAGTAACATATAGATGCGGATTACATTTTTAGCACCGAACGTCTCTATGTATGTATGACCACAATCATTACGAGTACCGTTAAACGGATTTATAATAGACCTAAACTTTAAAGCTAGTCATTTTTCTGAGCTTATTACTGTGGATTAAAAGTTACCTTAGTACATATTAGCTACGAGTTAAATTTTTAGGAAAACACCTTTTCATTAATTCACTTATTAATGTTGCATTAAAATAGATGCAATATTGGTATGCGAACTTATTGCGTGTTATTAGTCTCGACCAATACATCTCAACCAATAACAATAAGTAAACAATAAGGAGATAATACGCTTTAAACTATCGCAGGCGTCATATAATACCGTCAACAGCATTCGTGTTCCCGTTAACTGTTAACTGTGCGTTCTCTTTAACCTGCTTATTTGTTGACTTATTCACACACTTCACTTATGCCAACGTCATATTAAATGTTATGTAAATATAATTTTTGTATTCCTTATAAGCGTTATATATTTGTTTATAACACAAAGGCGTTAAATAACTTGCGGCTTATTAGTTACAACAAGCAAAAAATAGGGCACAGAAAGCTAGCCTTCCTAATTCTGAACTTCTCCTTTATCTGGAAACTTAGCCGCCAGTAACTAGGACTAAGCCATTGGGCTTATAGGCCGGTGGGCTGCAATATATATATCTTCACGCCGTCCCACCAAGGGTAGGCAGAGGTGTGCATACGCACATTTTTTGGGGGGAAATATTTTAGAAGTGGCCAGTCCATCGACATTCATCTTTCAATATTTTCTCAAAAAATCTTAACCTTGACTCGATTTCTACTTCAGATAGCATTTATTTTTAAAGGCGTGAGATAGGAACTCATGAAGACCTTGTCTATGCAAAAATTTTGCTTCATGGCTTGATTATTCAGCTTTGAATTTAATGTTCTTTTTGTCACAAGCTGACTTTACCACTACAACACAATGCAAACAAATTATATGGCCGAATATTTTGGTATCTACGTACAGATAGCGCTACTGTAGCCGTCTCTCTGATACCACTTTATACACATATCATCACGCCTCACGGGGTAGACAGTGAGGGTAGAGCACCAGTTCTCTTTATGTTATGAAAAGTACGCAGGTTTCTTGGCTGTGATTTCATTTGCCGTAATGCTCGTGTCTGTATCGAGGGATACAGACCTGTGATCACTGTGAATTTTGTCCTTCAATTTACACTTTTGATACTCATTTTGAATCATCAGGCCACGGAGGTTTTGTTTATGATACCCCAGGATCGTGAAAACCATACCTCGACACTGAAAGATAAATATAATAGAACAATTGTAAAACAAATTAAACCTTATCTTGACATGTACTCAAGTACTAAACAAACCATTGTTTTACTTTATATTCAATCGAATACTGTCCTGTGACCAACCTCGCTGGCTCTAATGAGATATACTGATATGAATTAGTTATTATTCAATTTCCGCGGATTCCCACACGAGTCCCCGAAGGTAAAGATAAATATATTGAGGCTGACGTCTTCTCTCAGGTCTTCATTTTTATCTCACACGTCTCAGATACAGACTCTCTTATCATTTAAAAAATGTTTGATGATATTTGATGGGCTGTGGTAAGGTGGTAAAACGAGGCTTATTATTTAAATTAACATTATTCCAGGATACTCAAGTCCTCTGGATGAATACGATTACGTCATTGTCGGCGGTGGCAGCGCTGGTTCAGTTTTGGCTGCTCGTCTCAGCGAGGACAAGCCCAAAGCTATGGTACTGGTTATTGAGGCTGGCAAGCCGGAGATGCTGCTGTCTGACATCCCGGCACTGGCGCAGTACCTGCAGTTGACCGACTACACTTGGCCCTATTCTATGGAGCACCAACCTGGAGTCTGCTTGGGTACGACCTATTTTCAGGGTGAATTGCCCGATCGACATAGCCAGTAATCACATATAAAAGATATTCACACATTTGCTTGGTCAAAATCAGGAGATTTAATAGAAGGGACATAACCCGTTTTTTATTTTGTGACCAGCGATTTTCATCCAGTGTGTACATAAAGATCACATAGTATTAACGAATAAAATTTAAATGTACTTCCAGGAAGTGAAGAGCAAAGATGCTTCTGGCCTCGAGGAAAAGCTTTAGGAGGGACCAGTGTGACCAATTTCATGCTTTACACCAGAGGTCGTCCGCAAGACTGGGACCGAATAGCGGCTAAGGGAAATTACGGATGGTATGTATTGTTATTATACGTTTTTATTAACCTTATTTGGACCGTTAGAAAGAGGTGTTTAAGTCTAGAATGAACTGACGCTCTACTTTCTCTGACTAACCCGTGAGAGACTCGGATCATATGTATGTGTACGTTTTTATGTCCAATTTCATAATTGGATCCAAAATAAATAAAACCTCAACCACATTAAGAAATAATTGTCATAGAATAAAAAAAACTATAAACATTAACTAAGAGTTATAGATTACCTTAAGTTTACTCAATTGATTTCAAGTGTGATTTTACGTAACAATGATAATAACACCATAATATGTGTAATCTTAATGTGTTACGTATGTAAAATTTATCGTTAAAAGCTATTAGGAACAGCCTAAGTTCAAGATGTTATGCACGAGTATAGTTAGGGAAGTTATTGTCAACTATATAATGTTCAACAAGTCTCTTGAATATAGGAATATCTCTTCTCGCCTACCAACAAGGGTTCCCAATTGTGTAAGAAGAGTTGTGTAGGTAGTATCCATACACCCACGTTCGGCCAGAGAAGATATATTTTAGGTGCCAACATGACAGATGGCGAGTCCATAGCACAAGCACGATTATATTTACGCCTTTGAGTTGCTTCTAAAACGTGTGCAGGTTTTCTCACGATATTTCCCTTTACCGTAAAGCTCGTGGTGTGACTAATCTCTGTACTTAACTTCACAAAAACGCATTGCTACAGTCGGAATGCGTACTTGCAATCTTTGTGTTGCACGCTTCTCTTCTTTGACCACTTGCAACCATGGCTATTAATGAAAGTGAATTATTTTTAAATAATGTACTATTTTTGAAAGTTTTAATTCGTGATGATGATATTATCTTTACAGGACATACGAGGAGGTCTTGCGCTATTATATTAAATCGGAGAGGTCGGAACTAAAGAAGTACAAGAATAGTCCGTACCGCGGCCGTGACGGTGAGCTCACCGTGGAGAATGTGCCTTTCAAGTGAGTATACCACTTTTCAAAGCTCGAGGTGGTGGGCTCGATTCCCGCTAAGGGCGGATATTTGTGTGACGAACAAGGTTATTATAACCTTAGTCATTGATGTCTTACGTATTTTATTATATGTGCATCTAAAACCGTGTATAACGCTGCGTAGTGCGTAGTTTCCATAATACAAGCTTCGCTTGGTCCGAAACTAGGTAGATTTCCTTTAAAGATTACGGAATTTGTTTTTTTTTAGAACCGGTCTCATCGAAGCATTTATGGAAGCTGTGAAAAGTTTCGGCCACCCGATCGTTGACTACAATGCTCCCGATCAATTAGGATTCGGTTACATACAAACGACTATGAACAAAGGACACAGACAAAGCGCCGCCAAAGCCTTCTTGCATCCACACAAGCGGCGAAAGAACTTACACATACTTACTCAGGCCAGAGCTACTAAAGTTATGATCGAACCACAGACAAAGAGAGCGTATGCTGTAGAGTATATAAGAAATAATATCAAGTATACAGTCCGTTGTCGCAGGGAGATAATCCTGTCAGCGGGGCCAATTGCGTCTCCTCAACTTCTCATGTTATCAGGAGTAGGACCTCAAGAGCATTTGCAAACTCTAGGCATCCCAGTAATAGCAAACTTGCCTGTCGGTAAAACTCTATATGATCACATAGCCTTCCCTGGGGTCATTTTTAGACTAAATAGTACTAATGCTAGTCTATTGGAGCCAAAAGTTGCAACTTTACCCAATATAATGCAATGGCTTCAGTTTGGAGATGGACTTTTGACTACTCCCGCCTCCATAGAAGGCCTGGGATACATAAAAACAGCGGTTTCCGATGATCCAGAACTAGTACCAGATATTGAATTAATAAGTATGGGTGGTTCATTTACTTTGGATTCAGGCGGCGCTATAAGGAAAGCTTGGAAAATAGCTGATGGAACCTACTTCCCCGTCTTTGGATCACTAAGTGGTGTTGATACGTGGTCAGCTGTGCCATTGCTATTACACCCCAAGTCCAAAGGACATTTAGAACTCAGGGACACAAACCCGTTCTCGCATCCAAAATTATACGGTAATTACTTAACACATCCCCATGATATGGCTACATTACTAGAAGCCATCAAGTATACAATCAAAATAGGAGAGTCTGATCCTTTTAAGAAATATGGAGCTAAGCTATTTTTAGGAGAATATCCAACGTGTAAGCAACATGCACTAGGGTCCGATGCCTACTGGGAATGCGCTGTAAGAACGATGGTCGTATCAGTTCACCATCAAATAGGCACTTGCAGAATGGGACCCCCTAACGATCCAGAAGCTGTTGTAGACCCTGAATTGAGAGTTTATGGGGTCGAAGGTCTTAGAGTAGTCGACTCTGGTGTTATCCCCTTACCGACAAGTGCACATACGAACGCCCCCGCTATTATGATTGGTGAAAAGGCTGCAGATATGATCAAGAATACATGGTTAAATGTAGTTTCATAATCAACGATGTCAAGTTATCATGTTTAATTTAAGTATAATTCATTATATACGTATGTTCCTCCAAATTGTATTGTTTCATTGATGGTTTATTAACTGATAAACATTCATTTGTTAAACGATTTGTACGAAATCAAGGAACATCGTTTGATTTCATTATATTAATAGGCGCCGGGTGTGGAAAAGGGCTTGTGCTACGTCACGTTTCCCCAAATAATAAAATTAATGGTTCTATACAGAGATCCATTAGGGTGGGAAAAATATACAGGGTTTGCTTCCACAGCTGGGAATGAGGAAGTACATTTATTTCAGTTATGCAGCTATGTAGGTATCTATGCTCTAAGCGCATATAACAGTTGAGTCACCTCTTAGTTACACTTCTTACTTCTTATCTCTTGGGTTAACTCAATAATTCAAACAATTATCAGACCAGACATTGATATTACCCAGCCATCCCTTACAGGATAGGCTGATAGAATAGAACTCCATTACATATGAACTAAAAGGATGTTTCCCACCATCACATCTATATTAGAGGAACCATTGATTGATAAGACTGCGTATTGAGTATAATTACATTACTTAATAGGTACTAGATAAACCAGAGGAATCAACTTTAAGCTGGGTTCAGATAAATTTAGCTTCCGGTCGTTATATACAGATATTTAGGTACCCTATAACATGAATCCAATTAGCGGCTTCTAATGTATTTTGTAAAATTAATCCTTGTCGCCTTTCCTTCTTCCTTTGTAATTTTCATATCCTGCACATCAAGCTCTGGACGATAAATTCATTATTATCGGGACCGACTGTGCTCTGAATCTCCAATCTTGAATTTACAAGTAAATATTTAAACCACTCGGCCACCACAGCTTTTAAAACATTGTATTATATATTCCTAAGAATAATTGAATATCAAAATTGTAAGACCTGCCATGAAGCCTCAACAGGGATTTGTTGGGCGCAGGTGATATAACCACCGCAGAAATCGTTTCGATTGAAAGTTACCGTCCATAAAAGTTCAAGTCAAACATATATTTATATTAGAAACAATATAAATTCAATATAAAAGAGTACTCGAAACCGACGAGTATGTATGAAGAGACTGATGAATGTGGTCGAAGCGAAAGAGGTATGTAAGTCTAGAGAGAACTAGACGAAAACTAGAGAAAACGTTAGGGACTTGGCGTGATGATATGTATGTATGTATGTAAATTCAATTGCTATGAAACAATGAACTATCTTTGAAGCTATTGTATAAGTAGTTGTGGCAGAAGCTTATTATATTACGCGCTTTAGCTTTCATGATTGCCAGGTGCAAAGACGTCTGCATTGGTTTGAAAAAAAAATATCTTATAAAATGTGCACTCATACATTAAAAAACATATAATAAATAGATCATCACGTCTTATAACAAGGGTGGGCAGAGGTGTGTAGTACCTACACAACCACATTCCGCCTGAGATATATTTTAGGTGCCAACGTGACAGATGGTGAGTCCATTTCCGCTACTCAAGCACGACTGTACATTGAATTTGTTCACAAACGTTTGTAACTTATGTTAAGAAAAACTCATTGGCACAGTGGGATTCGAATTTGTAATCTTTGTTGCAACTCCTCTTACCACTCGGCCACCGCGATTTAAAATATTCCATATCCGGCTGCATAACATTCCATTAACTACATACTGAGACACGGCAATATATTAGACGATACATTAAACAAAGGTATTTCTGTGCGGGAGTAGAATCTATAATGTAGGTGAGCTGTACGTACATACAAACATTCTATAAGTAACTCGGCTGATAACCTACATTATCACCCATCTAGGTTATCGCTCGGAAATGTCATAATGATGTAGTATAGGTAACCAAAGGCCTTGGTGCTCAAAAACTGCAATCCTAACTAAACTGTTTGTTTAGGTTTTATTAAGTCATTCACTAACAACATGAATAATGTGGGAGAATACCAGAACAGAAGTCAGAAACTTGTTCAGAAAATTCGAACAGAAGTCGAAACTTGTTGGGAATTTTCGTGTTTATTTCATATGAGTTACCATGATTAAAGTCGTGTTGTAACCTATTTTATTAACATAGTGAGTGTGGGAAAATTACTAGATAGGTCAATAGGATGTTTGATGAGGGTCTCGAGATCTTGGGAGACCCTGGCGTACGGCACCGGCACCTTTCTGTACCTACGCCACTGGATGGCTGATTTGGAAATAATAACTTAGATTATTTGTCGTTTACATTTTCCATCACAAAATTAAAGTCCGTAGAATGCGATGCAAATGATGAATACAGAACAGAAACGCGCTTTAGTTGCTATGCGCTAAATGCAAATAACTTTGAACTTTACTCGTGAAGCAGTTCAAAGTTCACAATGTTCCAACAAAAACAATGCTAGAACTTTATAAATATTGTATATAATTATATTGTATATACCCGCGTTACATTTCACTGTTCCGCTGCATTGGGATGCACAGTCGTAAAAAAATTGATTGTATAATACATTTTTTTTTCAAATCGTATTAGTAGATCTAAAAGATTGGATCAACCGAACAAAATTATTCAGCTTTCTATACCTTCACGCCTTACCACAAGGGTACCCAAAGGCTACCGCTTTATATAGAAGTTATATACACACTTTTTGTTGGAGATATATTTCATGTGCCAGCGTGGCATATGGCAAGTCCACCGCCATTACTCAGGCATACAGACTTTGATAATTTTTCCATTCTATCCCTCATCTTGATGTGTGCCTTCACCGTCAAGCTCGTGGTGTAAATTATCACTGTACTGTATTTCAGCTTTTTAATATTAGTATACATACCTAGGTACATCTTCAGCCCCCGGTGAAGGCAACGAAAATAGCTAACTTTCCCGAAGAATTAAAAACATATCATAATAATAATATATCCTCACGCCTTCCCACAAGGGTCCCCGAAGGGGTAGGCAGAGGTGTATAGGTAATACCCACACACCCACTTTCCGCCAGAGGTATATTAGGTGCCAACGTGACAGATGGCAAGTCCATCGCCGTTACTCAAGCACGACTATATATATATAAACCTAAGTAAATAAAATTATCAAAGCCTAATATAAATACCTTACTCATAACTGTGCAAAGTTCAGTGATATACTATTCAGATACATGCCAAATTTCCAAAGGTCTTATTAACGAAGAAAGTGTCTATCTAAAGGGATGAACACTGCAAGTATCGCATTTACTCCCATGAACCAAACTACTCAGATACCAAGAGTTTTCGATAGTATGTACATCTCGAATCTCATTAATTTAGGGGTGCATAGTTAGTACCCACACACCCACTTTCCGCCAGAGATGTATTTTAGGTCTCAAGGTGAAAGATGGCGATGGCCGTTACTCAATCAAATTAATACAGTCGGGATTTGAGCTCTCTTTGTGGCAGACAAATACTCAAACCCCTCGGCCACCACGGCTATATGTATATAATATCATATTGTTTTGAACAAGCAAGAAACTGTCCAGTATACAAAAGTAGTATTTGCAAGGAAGAAATACCATAGTTTAAATTACTTACCATCGCGCCAATTCTACAGACATAATGCAAGATTTACAGACTTCTAGCTTCAAGCACATTGACTGCTGAAGTCTCTATTTAGTGACTTCATCAGTATGCTCGTTGGTTTTGAAAACCTACTATATTTTATTGTTTAATATTACATGGTATAGTATAAGTATAGTGTACTCGAACATGAATCGAGTAGCATTCGAGAGTCGTGAGTAAATAAGGGCAGTTCGATGAATGGGAGGGTAGCGCAGTCGCCCACGCTCCGCCGAGCGCGCGAACGTTGATAGCGGACCCGCAACGCACCCTCAACAAGTGGGGTATGCCTTACAACTTAACGGAGTTGCGAAAATTATAAAAAATATTAAAACCGATATATAACCATTACCCACGGTCAGTGCAATTAATAGTGTTCGTAATTTAAAAAGTGTTGCGGTAAAGTGAATAAATCAGTGATTAAGTAATAAAAAAAATCGGTGCTGCTCCGAATTAGGCAGCGGTTGCATAAATTATTCAAGTCCTAATCCTTAGAACCGCATATTAATGTTTGAATTCTCATTTTGGCGAATTCTTCTCTTTTTATATTTTGCTGTAACCAACTAAAACTGCTATTCTTTGCAATAATTACTGCTAGCACCTTAATAATATGTATTATTAAATTGTAGAATGTGAATTTTTTGGTACGTATTTAATTACCTATCTACGTTTACAAAGTTTTGTTGTGTGTTTTATTAATTATTTTGTTTCATAAAGTGAAACTTAGCTTCTAACATTATCGTAAGTCTATACCAAGCCTATTGAACTCTTAATTGAGTTCTAAACATTTATGTTAAAGCTGTGAGAAAGTATACAACTTTCTAAAATTTTATTTCAATTTAATTCAGCACTTATATACATATACCATAAGGTTTAAATAGAATATAAATCGATATATCAAATGTATTTATTCACGCGACGACGTGAAATTTGTTATAAAACGGATAAATAATTATCTTTACTCCTTGATACAAAGTCAAGGCGAAAGCAAGATTATTTTATTTGAGAAACATACGAATATGTTATGTAACTAAAACTTATATATATGTATATATACCTATAATTTTATATGAGCTGATACTTTACAAAATAATAACTACTTGATTATATATTTTTTTATTCTAAGTACAAATAAAGCTGCCATATACATCCATTGACCTAAAAAGCAGTATAAAAGGCGACTTAATTACTACCACTTTCCAATTATACGATAATATTAGCTGACACAATCAGTCTTTGCCTAAGCCCGTTTAAGTCTTTAAACGAAGCCGCACCCATACGTTAGATAGTACATAGTGTTTCCGTTATATTAACAATTAGCTGCTGATTATAATTTTTACATATATATATATAGGGTTTAACAGTCTATCTGCCGCCTATGGACGCTATAAAACTGAAAACAATTTAATGTAAAAAGGTTCTTTCCACATGGGCTTTGTAACAATAAACATCTCTTAACAGCGTTGTTGAAGAACCCCATACTATGTTATTTATAATTTACAGCCAGAGATGTGTTGGGTTCCGTTGTGTGATGTATAACAATAACTTGGCGTGTATTATATATATGAATATAAATTGGTGTGACAGACTGAATATGATTAAATTATAACTGAAAATGATTAAATCATGGGAAGATTCCTTGTTATCCTTGGTGTATCACTTAAACTACTACAATTCTGAGAAACTATATTTCTCAAAATTGCTCAAGTATGTGATGGATCATCGAACACAATGAAAGGAAAAAGTCATAATTGACAATTTATTTACCTTATTTTGGCATAAAAACTGTTGTAACGATAAAGTTATACGTGTAGAATCTAATTACTTTTTATTTCATTCAGGGGATTTTTAGTTTCTGAAAAAACCCAAACGTATGCTTTAACCTGTTTTGGAGAAAATATGACTCCCTTTAATAATGACTTCATTTTGTTATTTTTCGAGATTTTTGTTTCATTTCTTCTTTATTCTTCTTGATGATATATCTATATAGAATTACCGACATGTTCAAGAAGCCTATAAAGGGTAAAGGGTGCTTTGTCAAAATTCAAGAACCCTAGATTAGATGCACCTACGTCACAGCAGACTCTAGATCTCTAGAATTTTCGGGTCGTCATTATAAACATAGTGTTTCTCGTTGTTATCTCTATGATCGTTGTCGGTGATAACCATGATCACATGAAAAAACAATTATTCGCTTTTTTTTACTTTATGTTGGCAACACAGTTTTACCGGTTATGTTAGATAGTTTTCCCGGCCCGTCAAACACGCTTTATGTACATGTGAGTATATAGGGCGTACCACCCACAGTGTTGAAGCTTTGATTTTTCCCTTTAACAGCTAGTTCTATGCATTTTTAATATGGTGGGCGGTATAATATTGATTTATTAATATTCATATGTTATATATTGTGTGTGGGTATTACCTATACACCTCTGCCTACCCCTTCAGGGACCCTTGTGGGAAGGCGTGAGGATTATATTATTATTATTATATACAGGGGGTATTTTAATACACCTAAATATAGCCATTCAGTCCATTCAGAACAAAGATCGTAGTGATTGTATTGTGGCAGTGAGCTAATAGAACATCTCCTTCCATCATAATTTATCTATAGCGTAAAGCAAGTAGATTGGTTAAATGGAATTTAAAGTTAACTAACTGCATCCCACGGTATTTATCCCCGTTATAAAGCTATGGTATAGATAGATAGTGCCATCCACGAAGACGCACCCCGCCAATTACAAGTCGAGGGGATCGTGGGGTGCGGGGAGCGTAACCTCAGTCCATAATTTGTACTGTGCGTGTGCACTCTTAGGTAATCAATGTGTACCTACCGACAATACTCAAACATTAGTGGAAGGTTGCACAATCACACTATAAACCATAGGGATTAATAGAGGGGCGCGTCTTCGGGAATGGCGCTATCTATAACGCGGGAAGAATATTCCTGTAGGTATAACCAAAATTTTATGAAAAACTATGTAGTTTATTTACTAAGTTGTTTGCACTTTACTTTCTTTTGTATTTTTTATAGGATTAAGATACTGACAACATTTCAGTGCTATACGTATATGCATAACTAGATGAACCACATATTTTAATGGAAGTTAAACGTAACGTGACTCTCCCGTAGTTCGCCTTCGTAATGATAGGTCGTAGCTTACCCGAAATGATGTCACGCATTTCAAAATGCGGCGTGTCTTATAATTTACTCGTAAATAGCTTAACAAAATGGGTAAAATTGAGCATGCATGAAATAATAAGTACCTTGGGATATTCCCCACAAACTGACATAGTCACAAACCAAGTAAAACTTGCACTAGAATTGGTCTACGATACATAAACTTAATAATAAATAGGTATGCACTAAAATTCATAATATGATCAAGACTAAGGTACTTTTGTGCCCATTTTACAAATATCCGCTTCTAGCGGAAAGCGAATCCATAACCTGAAGCTTCGCAGCCCGGAGATCTTACCACCAGACTAGGCCGTCTTTATTTAGTTTCAAATCGATCGTACTGTTTGTTGTCGTACAACTAGGGGATAACTAACTGAGAAACTTACCTTCAGTAAATGTCATGGCTTCCATTTTGGATTCCATTCCAGTTTGGGATCAAAATGAAAATTAACTGAGGCGTGAAATAATACTCTTGTACTCACTGCTTAAGAGCCACCCACGCTTGCTACAGGTATGTATAGAAAGCCTTTTTGAGAAGTTTTTCGTATTTATCCATTTGATACGAGATACGACCTTTACTAAGTTTCAGGTAAGACATATATGTATAATCGTTCATACATATAAAATATACTTACTATACCAGTATCGACTAGGCCTTATATGCAATACTTATGTATTTTCAAAACACGTGGTGGCAATCTATTCCTATAATTTTATACGGCGCCTGAAGGACAGGAGCACCGCCATATAGACCAAAGCATTTTTTTTATACAACAAGAGTGGCAAATAAGCATACGGCCCACATGATGGGAAACAGTTACCGTAGCCTATTTACGCTCACGATACCGAAGTATCACTTGCGCGTTGCCACTCTGTGTTCGGAGAGTTATAGTGTGTTGGCAGCATAATGGGTTTAATCCCTCTGCTTCCAACACAATGTAACAATCCTCCCCCCTCCCTAAGGTGCTCATTACTGGAAACCTTATTCACCGCGTAGGAACACAACACAAAAAATTGTGTTATTTGGCTACGGATTTCTGTAAGGTGGAGGTCCTGCCCCAGTCGGGCAGCTCCGAATTCGAACGGGAAACCCGTTATGCCCTACCTCTCTTAAATTTATAAAATAGCATTTACAATTGTCTCACGTATGTATAAAATTATAACTTCAAAAGTGCACAATACGCGAGTACCTACTGAAGCGGAAATGAGTATGCACAAATTCTACAAAAACAGTTCTACAAAACTCCAAGCGCAAACTATAAATTAATCCCAGCTCGGGAACCATTTCATAGTAAAACTTGCGACAGTGATCCGGCCGACAGCTTTTTCATTTCCGTTCGTATAAAAATCCAATGGGGTTTATAAAAGAGCATTGCATTACTATTATGTAATTATATCTTTAAGCATTCCCATTAGTCGCCAAGGCGCAGGCAGGGGTGTCACCACACCCTCTTTTTGCTAACATGCTAGATGACGACTCGTTTTCCTAAGTACGAATGTACCTACATAGTTAAATTTCTCCTCTAACGCACACAGTTTTCCTCACAATGGTTTCGTTCACCATAAAGCTCGTGGGGCAAATCTTAAATATCGGGGCTTGTACTTACAATATAAACTTCTGAGCCACGGCTCCATCCATACTTTATAATATTACAGGGTAGAGATTGTTTAAATGTGGAACGATTTGAAAACAATATTCCTTATAATTCGTTTATTATGGAACTGATGCCAATAAATACTAGCCAAGAGATCGTAGCAGTACTTATATACATACATATATAATTTACATATTACAATACACAGCTTGTTTATTATATGATGACATGAGTGGAAAAAAGTTCGATAAAATTGTTCTCATAGCCATCTATGAGCCGGGCCGCTCACGCAAAAGCCGCATAACATGTGCGTATAATTATGTATGAATGCCCCATGTGTATTTGGGTTGAGAAGTTAATATTAGGAGCGAATTCATTCATGTTTTTGAATAATATTTACAAAGAACAGTTGAAACTAAATACTTACAGATAAAATATTTGTCCCAAATCGGTATCCCGAGGCAACGTGCCAAGAAGACTAGCAGCATTGCCACGCTGGATAGCAATGCTGATTCTCTGAGCGAGATATGTTCCAGCCAGCCTGTCACGAGAGGTCTCGACTAGACGGCGCGAGACCTCTTTAAAAGATGGTGAGCCTCAGGACCCCAAGGCCCCAGAGTTTCAACCGCAAATGCAGCAAATATGTAACCTGACCCGAGACAGGCATACTTGCGGCGCTTGAGGCACTCCTGCTGAGCAGCAGCGGCGCCGGCCGCCACCGATGTGTCAGGAAGACGGGAAGGAGCCAGTGTATCGACACACGTAGTTCCACACTAAGGGCCGACCCATCCTCCATGGCATCAGAGACATACCGTCCGGCCTCCGGCCATCGTCGCGAGCGAGACTTGAATAAATAAAAAATAAGTTTATGCAGTGCAGAATTAGAAAACTTGCAAAATTTTCATGCTAATATTGACCCTATTCCAATATCAGCTTGTAGCCGTTCAATAGCTAATCTGTCAGTAATGTAGAAATTATAATTATTATTCTTTAAAAATATATAAAAAAAGTTAGGGAGCTCCATAATTGATGAGCTTAAGAGTGACATTATACGCAACGTGGTCCTTTCCGTAACAAAATATCTCGACCAAAACTTTACCCATTGCAATTACTGCCTGTAACGATACTTTGAAAATTTCATCATTGCATATTAATATGTAAATAATTGAGTAGTTCCTGATATTAACTTTGATCAAATTCAAAATCTTTATGTTTAAGAACTAGTCGTGTCCCGCGGCTTTACATATCTTTTTGTCAAATTTAATTCTATTCCGATTTGCGTGTAAGAGGAACAAATATCCTGACAAACTTTCGATTTATACATTTATTAATAGTTTAGTACAGTATAGTATAATACATTCTATGTAAATATATACTATGTATATATTTATCTCCACGCCTTCCCACAAAGATCCCCGAAGGGGTATGTGCGAACGTGACAGATAACGAGTCCTTCGCCGTTTCTTAAGCACGATTATAATACGCCTTAGATTTTTTTTCCCAAGCGTATGCAGGTGTTCCCTCAATCTTTCAGTTTACCGTAAAGCTCGTAAATTAAAATACTAATCCCTGTACTTATGTTCAGAAAATATACTCTACAATATGGGCACAAAAGTACAGATTTCAATGTTTACGTACTTTGTCAATCCGATATCTATTATATAAATGTTGGCACGTGTGAACTCACAACTATCATTACTTTATTTAAATTCCTTCAGATATTATTTTGAATTATACATTATAAAAACTACTAACCACCAACTAGAAGCTTGATGTGCCTAAAGAATAAAGTACCAAATGTAAATCCTTAGACCTTTGTAGCACTGAAATATTATTTCACGGTAGCGAAGAATCTGCGTATTTGTTGTGGGTACAAACTCGCAATGGCAGAAAAACAAGATTAATATGCCAGTTAGCAATACAGAAATAGGTACCCCTTGGTGTGAGCGGTCTTTATAGCCGAAAAATAACTCGAATTTGTTTCAAGGTTCCAGTTTTGTTAAGGTCGAAAATTATGACTTCCTAAATACAGCCAGATTTGATATTAATTAATCCATATCACATACTCTTTCATACCATCTACATTAATCATTCTCGTCATACACTCTCACTGATCTCAAATGCCCCTGAAACTTTTAACAATTTACTTTTTTTTCTTCTCCAAAATCATTGTAATATAGGCTACATCTTAAAATTAATCCATCAGGAAGTTATTTGGTATTACATACGTGACGATTAGGGAATCACTTTCAAAAAGGTAGATGATATCTACATTTATAGATGATAAATGTATTTGAACCTTACACATTTTTATATAATAATTGCAATTACACGTCTTGGCATTTTCCCTGATCTTGAGTTAAATATTAAAAGACGCTTGCACTCATTCTTTTCAGGCTACCCTCCTACAGTTGGGTTCGTCAAAGCACAAGTGACGCCGTACGTGTGCCATTACCACGTAGGACGTGAGATACGACATAAATGTTACAAGTTACGACGTGGATCGTTCTTGCTGTCCACATAATGTGGCCTGGTCGCGATAAATTGAAATTGGCACGTTTATCATCAACCCCTGTGATTGTATTTTTTATTGTGTCGGCTGTCACGTAAATGCCTGATTACAGGACATTTCTATGTTCCGACTCCAATTGATTCTGCTCCAATTGACTCAGTATGTAAGCAAACTATAAGCGCATGGTTACGCTGTATTGAAACAAAGACTTATTCGAACAGTGCACACTTTGGATAGGCCGCGCTTAATTATATATGGATTTTCTGGATCTAGTTCTCTCGTTCATTCGCCATATATTGTACTCAAACAATACTTTGCAACTTGGAATGCCTAACGTAGCACCCAGTTTATATTATTATACAGACATTTCCCCTTCGAACCACCTTTACAATTCAACGACAAGCTTAAATAAATTAAGAGACATATCTGAGAATAAATTATCGAAAAGATATTTACCAGGTAGATTAATTTGCTACTTTACCTTTATATCGATAAGGCAGCTTTTTGAAAAGCACACACTTTATATCTGTTATTCTGGTGAATTGAGATCGGATATATATCCCGTGTGACCCATTTATAATTTTATTGATAAACCACATGACTAAGGTATGCTCATTAATGTTCCTGGTAAATAACCACACAAAACATGTTATGAAACTTAGCACACAAATATTGGTGTTTTAGGACGGTTTTAGGCTCAGACATAGTTTTGGGTTTTTGCCCTTTGGGTTTCCTTTGTGGTTGGAATAATAATTGTGTACATACGCAGCTTTCATTCATACCTTCTACTTACCATCTTCGTGCCTTTGTTACACATAACGTTCAAACAATCGACCCATGTTACTCGTTCTCAGCATTTCTCTTCCCGAGTATTCAGCAACTTTTTTATTCATCGCTCTTTTAATACCCATAGCTCAAAGCAGTTCCATTATATATTATTCATAGTATCGTCTCGTGTGAAGATTCTTCATTTGAATTAACCAGGCAGATTATCCTAAGCAGTTCTACCTAATTGCATCAGGTACTGATCTTACCTCTAGACTCCATGGTGGAGTGGTTAGGACGTTAGGGTCTCTCCGTTGTTGCGACGCAGGCTACCAGAGAAGTGCTTGTTGCCTCTCTTGAAGCATATGAAGTGATGCTAATATAAATACCATTCAAGTATATCATAAGACGAGCAACAAACCAGGGGGCAGTAGTTACGCCGGTCTCTTACAGAAACTTATTGTCCTCTTTTACCTTGACATGTATATTTCGTCTCTAATGGACAATCATTTCGATGCCTATAGAACTCTTTAGGTCTAAGAGCACTACTAAATTAATTTATTTTTAGTACTTTCTGAGAATAGCATCCCGTTGGTCGATTGGTGTAATTATGGAGGCGTTTTGTTCCTACGAGTATTAGGCTGATGAAATATAATATTTTAATATACCTACGTCGTGGCCGAGTGGTTCGAGTATTTACCTGCAACACAAAGATTGCAAGTTCGAATCCCGACGGTACCAATGAGTTTTTCTGAACTTAAGTTCAGTGATTAGTTACACCACGAACTTTACGGGTAAGGAAAATATCGAGAGGAATCCTGCATACGTTTAAGAAGAAATTCAAAGGCGCATGTCGTGTTTTAGTAATAGCTCGGGAGCCAGGTACAATTTCGGTCAATTATTTCTTCTCAAGCGAAACTTCGTAAAATGCATTAGGGACTTATACTATGAATACTCGCGACCGTCAGCTGCGACTCCGAGGGTGGGGTGGGCAGTGGCAGCCTCCCACGCATGGAGAAAAAAAAAGGTTTTTCAGTCATTTCCTCCCATTTGAAATTTGGTCAGATTATAGTTAACCTAGTATTTTGAAAGAAAAATTAAGTCAGCTGGCCATAACATGGTGGATTATACGTCAGCTGACTGCTTGAACATGAAAAAAAAATATATATTTTCAATGATTTCCTCTCAACTAAAAATTTACCTGGTGATCGTTTATATACAACTATGAATGAAAATTAATGTCAGCTTGATGTACCTCAGTGGAAAGTTTGTCAGCTGGTACCTTGAAAGGTGTAACGCAGCAGCATCTATCATCTACTGAATCTTATCAGCTGACGACTTTTCCCTTGACTTACAGCTAGCTGATTTCTTTCATTATTTACTAGAGTATGTTAACAATCCTCTTATAAATTTTCGTCCGGGAAGAAATTACATTTCTTAAGTTATTCGTCAGTTTGCAGTTATGCTTGATTTGACTGTTTTGATAACAAATATGAAAGTTTGATAATGGAGGAAATGTTGGTAAGAGTAAATTGATTAATGAATAATTTATTGTAGCATATTTTTTTAAATAATTAACTTTTATTTTCATGAGTTGCTTAAAAATAACAATGAAAATCAATCGTTTTCATTCTCGCTTTGGCTTGAGTCGCTTTCATCTCTCTCTGATTCACTGTCAGAGTCGCTGTCAGAGTTACCTGCGATCATGTCTTCATTATCCTCATCTGTGAAAAGATGGAAAAAAAATTAGACCGCGTGTATAGTAAAACATGATCATAAGAAAAAATTAAAAAAAGAATTGATACCTTTTTCAGGCTGAATGGTTATCTCCTCAATCGACGTTGGTAACTGAGTCCCAGTAAACCAATTAAATTCATGTCGGTTATCTATTTCTTTCCAACCATAGTCTGTAGGTTCTTCAGTTGTTGGAACTTTAAGGTTAGCGTGAGACCAAATTTGTGCAATGTAACGCCCTTAAATATTGCTTGTACAGTTCTGTTTCGCATGGTGGTCGAGAAGAGCCGTCAATACCTTTTTTAGGCAACTTAAATTTATCATTATTGTCCAAAAATGTGTAAGTTTTTTGGAACAATGCAACCCTAGCGTCCTTAATTTTTCTATACCGATTAAAGCCATACATCTGACAAGCAAACTCTTGAATTTTGCGAAATAAAACTTCTCTGTTCATCGATGGCTCTGACATTTGTATGAAACACTCCGTAAACGCTTCAGATTTTGACATGACACGAAAATGCGTTCTCTACAGTTCTTACAACTTTTCCATCAGTGACCACATCCGTATTCACAAAAATAGTTTTGTTGCCCATGTATGATGCCATATAATCTTGTTCCCAATATTCAATAAAAAACTGAATAAGTTAATTCTTGAAATTAATATTTTTTAGCTCGACTGAAAAGTATTTTTTTCGTACTTGATCAGGACCATCGATACGAAAGTTAGCTTGCTCCATACCTCGAAGTTTGTGTTCGGTATCTTTGATCGATAGAAATATGTACCGATCAAAATAATGATGATAATCTTAGCTGTTTGCACAAATCAACTGTAAAACATTTTTGAAATATTCCCAAAGCTAAGAGGTACTTCTTTCATTTAATGTAACATGAAATATTCATCGTATATAATGATATCAGTATTTTGAGGTGGCCTTTTGCTATAACATCGCATCTGGAGAATTTAATTTAATCCAAAATCTAACTGCAATATATAAAGAAAAAATTACTTAAGAAATTTTATTTCTTCCCGGATGAAAATTTATAAGAGGATTGTTAACATACTCTAGTAAATAATGAAAGAAATCAGCTAGCTGTAAGTCAAGGGAAAAGTCGTCAGCTGATAAGATTCAGTAGATGATAGATGCTGCTGCGTTACACCTTTAAGGTACCAGCTGACAAACTTTCCACTGAGGTACATCAAGCTGACATTAATTTTCATTCATAGTAGTATATAAACGATCACCAGGTAAAATTTTAGTTGAGAGGAAATCATTGAAAATATATATTTTTTTTTCATGTTCAAGCAGTCAGCTGACGTATAATCCACCATGTTATGGCCAGCTGACTTTGTTTTTCCTTCAAAATACTAGGTTAACTATAATCTGACCAAATTTCAAATGGGAGGAAATGACTGAAATAACCTTTTTTTTTCTCCATGCGTGGGAGGCTGCCACTGCCCACCCCACCCTCGGAGTCGTAGCTGACGGTCGCGAGTATTCATAGTATAAGTCCCTAATGCATTTCACGAATTTTCGATTGGGAGGGACTTGGTCATGAAAATCTGTCACTGGCTCCTGGACCATAACGGCGGTCGTGCTTGAGTCACGTTAGCACCTAAAATACATCTCTGGCGGAAAGTGGGAGTGTCGGTATTACCTATACACCTCTACCTACCCCTTCCGGGAACTACTGTGGAAAAGCGTGGGGTATTTTTATACATGCATATTAAACTTATTCAAAAAGATGTATTTAGACACATATCCGGGTCTTTTTCGTATAATTTTTCGAATAAGTTCCTATGATTTTCGCTTTCAAAGTATAGCTATAGATATATTTATGTGAGCCAGCTTGAACTTCATTAACGGGAATAGATAACAAATTATATCCTTATGGAGCTGAAAGGGGATATCAAATCTTATACGGAAGAACTCAACACAACGCGATCAACAGTCTAATTGTAGCACCTTAATTGAAAAATCATAATTAAATAAGTACTTGTAGCAACAAACGCTTGTGTAATGCCACCCCTTGTATTATGTATGCGAAGAAATTAGTTCTGTTTTGTTACGTTAGCAGGTAGACCCGAGTAAGTTTTCACATTTTGTTTCAGGAGCAAATTCGTGTGGTGTTGTGTTCAGAATAAACGGACAATATTACCATTTCTCACTTCTACTCCTGAACTTTATCACAGAATGTAATTAAAGAGTTTTTTACTTCATAAAGTGTTATGAACTAAAAAAAGTTATATGTATTATTACAAATGTACCAAGTATAAGTTGAAATTGATGATAACAATCTATAATAGCATTTTGCGCTTCTTTTACTTTTATGACTGCGAATATTATTATTGCGTCTTAAGTTTCGATTAAAAACCTAGTTTGTTGTAACTGGAGCTATATTTTCTTTGTGTTATGTATGTGCCAACGCAACCTATATACATTTCAACAATAATATTTACAGGAATAATTACATTTAAATATTAAATGGTTCATCGGCACCTAAAATATATCTCTCACAGACAGTGGGTGTGTGGGTTCTACCCTATACCTATACCTATACACCTCTGCCTACCCTTTCGGGGACCCTTGTACGGGAATGCGCGAGGATATATTATTATTATATTTTTTTACTAGTTGATTGATAGATTGATTAGATCTTAAGCGGATACCTACCCAATGGAACAGTATTATTTTTTCAGGATGATAAGTAATAAGCTACTTCCGTTCCTGAATTTCATCTAAGGCCGTTCGTCTGTTTGCTTGAGGGTTGATTACCAGACATACTTCATGACAGTGTATAAAAAATTCTAGTTAAAGTATCCACAGCTGCCATGTATGGCAATAGAAAATGTCATGCTAAAGTACAATATTAATTCTTCCTAGTTGTCGACTACTTTTTATGTGCCCGCTATACGACAAATATGTCACCTATTTAATTAACTTCATTAATTACTCGAACTGCTCATCTGTTAATTCAAGCTACTTTTCATGCGAAAACTGGAACTCAGAACTGTGTTTATTACTACAATTTTAAATCATAATAGTAAATATTATATTCATACAAAGTACCTTTGAAATACAATATAAATAGGGTACATATACATATAATAATAATAATAATATATCCTCACGCCTTCCCACAAGGGTCCCCGAAGGGGTAGGCAGAGGTGTATAGGTGATACACACACCCACTTTCCACCAGAGGTATATTAGGTGCCAACGTGACAGATGGCGAGTCCATCGCCGTTACTCGAGCACGACTATACATACGCCTTTGAATTTCTTCTCAGACGTATGCAGGTTTCCTCTCGATGTTTTCCTGCACCGTTAAGCTCGTGGTGTGACTAATCACTGTACTTAAGTTCAGAAAAACTCATTGGTACAGTCGGGATTCGAACATGCGACCTTTGCGTCGCAGGCAACTGCTCGAACCACTCGGCCACCACGGCTTGCATATACATATACATATGATCTTTGTATATAAATAGTATTATTAAATAAAATTATTCAATCATGAAATTTTACTGGCACCATAATTTAGCTGCGTTATAAACCAAATGCCGAGATATTCCCGTAGGTATGTAACAAAAATCTATTATAGAGAAAAGTAATCATTTCGCAAATGAAAATAAATTACAATATTAAGATAATGTGTATTATCTTATTCAGCTGTAAAGCATTTGTAACCTGTTTTATAATAGTTACGCTAATAACATTGAATTGCCAGGTTACACGGATGTGAAGTTAATTATTAAAATTTTAGATTTACCACATCGTCTCAAAGCTTAACTTTCTTTGTTCATTCGTAAGAGCATTAATCTTGGTCCAAATTTAATTCGGTTGCTTCCATTTTGTGTGTGTGGTAGTATGTACATATGTATATAGATATAGGTGTACACGTACGTAGGTGTTTTCAGTTCTGTGGTTAATGCAATTCATTTCATGTGAAGACAGATATAAAAGAGAAATAACAACAAACTACGAGATAATTATGTTCGCAGAATATAATATATATTTTCATGCCACACAAAGGTCTCCGAAGGGGTAGGCAGGGTGTGTAGGAAGTACCCAAATACCCTCATTCCGCCAGAGATATTTTGTAGGTGCCAACGTGACAGATTGTGAGCCCACCGCCGTCACTCAACCGCAACTATACATACTTCTATGATTCTAATCTATGATCTTCAATTTCTTCTGAAATTTATGCGGGTTTCCTTTCGATGCTTTCCTTCACCGTAAAGCTCGTTGTGTAGCAACGGGGTAGGCCGAGAGTATAGAGCGCCAGTTCTCTCTAGACTTACATACCTCTATCGCTTCGTCTACATTCATCAGTCTCTTCATACATGCTCTTGGGTTCGAGTACTCTTGACGTTCCAGTCCGATCGATTTGATCTAGGTAGTTGGAACTTGATCTTCCTCTGCCTTTTCTTGCACACACTTTCGCTT